>VDFB02390685.1:72648-157742 GCA_007258455.2 Sequoia sempervirens | reverse complement strand
TAGACTATTACCAATGAACATGAGTTACTTTGTAAAATACCATCGTTTGATGCTTTTGAAGGAACACATTTCTCATGTACATTGTCTCCAATTCCAATCATGTGGATTGCATAATATGTGGTTGTTAGAATTCTTTGTGTACACTCTAAGAGGGGTGGGTCCCTCATAGTCCTCTAGATAAGTAAAATTAAATGTAAATTTCTTTGTCAAACACTATGGTTTGATGTTTTATAAATGTCTTATATTTTCTAATTATTTGATCTCCAATTTTAGTCATGTATCTTACACAATAAGTGGTGGTAAATTTGAGCTATCTAGCCTCTAAGAGGTGAAATTACCCCAAGGCCCTCTCAGGGCTATTGTTAATGAGCCTGAATTGTCTTATTAAACACCATAATTTATTGTTTTAACAAGAAATCATATTTCACAAATACTTGGTCTCCAACTCTAGTTACCCAAATTATAGAATAAGAGATGGTTAATTCAACATCTACCCTTTGAAATATTGTTAATAAATACAAAATAATTATAGAATATCTAAATTTAATACTTGTAAAGTTTCACGTATAAACCCTACATTGTTAACCTAGTGATTCACTTGTTAACAAACATAATAACACATGCATACATATTAGAGATTTAAAAATCACTTGGTAAGTATTAGGATTCATAGAAGGGAAATATAAGAGGAAGTATCAAATTACAATGTTGAATCATTTACCTCTACTTATTATGGGATTTACCTTTATTTAAATATTTTGGGATAATAATTTAATATTTATTATGGGATTTGAATGCAACGCTGAGTTTTATTTTATCACAATAAGGTGAATCCTTAATAATCCAACACCCTATGTTAGTAATGTTGTTTCCTATTTTTCTGAGCTAGGTTGTTTAAAGGAAAAGATAGAGAGGGAATAACAGAAAATTAAAATATAAGAAAAAAAAATGTAACTATTGAATATATTTACTTTAAAATAGACTTGTTATAGATCTTCATCTCTTTATTGTGCAAGGAATACAAATTGGTTCTTTTTCTCTTCCTTTTTGGAGAAAATATTACATAACATTTTTTATAAGAGCTTCAATAGCTCCATTCTTCCTTTTTGAAAACTAAGAAAATGAGTTAATAAAATGAGCAGTAACCATGATGCTCACACATAAAATCACTCTCATAAAATAAGGATACAAATTATATGGAAATAAAATGACTGATATGAGATGCTTAACCCATGTGTAAGAGAAGGAGGCCCATACCAAAAAGGATGGAGATACCTACATCAAGTAAAGACCAGGAAAGGAAAGGCCTTCCCAAAGCTAATTTTTAGTTTTATTTTGGTTTGAGAGACCCTCTAGGGTCCTCTATTTACCTGAGGCCACCTATCAAGCAACCTCTCTAGATCCAGTATCCATCTAAGAAGGTCTTCCTTAATTTTGTTCACTCCCCACATCCACTTTCTTTTTCTTTTTTGATTTTCCATTTAATTGAGTCCATACCTCATCCAGACCATCCTTCGTAGAACATTTTAAGGATAAAGGGAACTCTAGATCCTTAAAACCTATTAAGGCAAGGGAATCTTGCATGCACTCTTATTGAGGTACTCTTGATGAAAAAAATCTTCCTTGCCTAAAGAAACACATAGTCCCTTCCCAGTGTCCATCTCAAAGGTCTTAGGGGAGTTGAGGAAGAGGTCCAAAACACAGTTTTTGTTTCATTCTAAAAATAACTTCATTATGTTGGTTCTAGGGAGAGGACTCCTTAGTGGATGTTAGTGGTTCCCATTGTTTAATATTTTCTTGAACCAAAGATTTTTGTGATTTAGGATGTTATGACTCTCTTGCTCAATTAGGGTTTTTCACCTAAAGGAAAATATATAGATCCTACACAAAATATATGTGGTTCACTCAAACTATTGCAAGTACAATGAAAGTATGCCTAAATGCAATGATCTAAGTGCAAAAAACTGATAAAATTGATTTATTATTTATGCAAAACTGAAGAAATATGAAGTGTTTGAAAACACAATTTTGTTTGCAAAAGACCTAAGAAGATGAATAAAAAGGTAAATGGAACAAAACAGAAAGTTACAAGACTAAATGTTTGCACCTGTAAACCTAATGGAGACTGGAAAATATTTTGAAAATTTGGAAATGTTGACTTTTTGACTAACTGGGACTCATTCGCCACCCTAGGCGAATCAGTCCAAGATTAGGGTTTCTACCCAAAATCCTATTTTAGCCTAAAGGATACTGGAACCTACAATCTGTTCTAATAGGCACCTCTAGTGCGACTCATTCACCATCCATGGTGAATCAGTCCTTTTTCTGATTTCTAAAAATTCAAGTTTCAGACCTGCACTTTGTCACCTGCACATCACTTCTTGACGGAAACCTGGATCTGAATCTCTGAAAAACACCTACAAAACAACTTTAAAAAAAATTTCTAATGGGGGTTGCCTTGGTCAAACCCCTAATTTGGTAGTTAAACCTTGAATGGATAAAATCTGCATAAAACCCTAGCCCTAAGTGTGTCTGAGACTAGGAAAATATGAAGTAGGACAAAAACCCTATTCTAATGTGTTAGAATAAGATAAGTAAATGTGATTTGAATGATGCAAGACTTCAATCCATGAAACCCTACAACATTTCAAATGAATGTAAATGACATGCAAACCTTAAATTTGAAGATAGAGAGAAAATGGAATATGGAATCACTTTGAAAACAAGTCATAAGGTGTGATTTGATGGCTAGTTGCATCTCCTAAACCTAGATTTCTCTATGATTCTCCATAGGCATCCATGATCAAATCTTTGCAATGTTGGATTTTGAATGAGAAGTGAGCTTGAAGACTTGCAAAAACTCTATCTTTCTGTCCAAAAGCTTTAACTTTGTTGTAGAAATGCTAATAAACTTCTTGTGGAAGATTTTCAATACTTTACTTTTGAAATTGCTTTGTAAAAATGACTAGGATATGTGAAAAATGACCTAAAATGTGTATTTATAGGCATCAATACCTAATTTTCCCGTTATTAAGACCTAAGAGGCCGACATCCACTGAAAAATTGAATTAAGTCGGTGAAATTCTAGCTCAAAATTGAAATTTTCCCCAAAAGAGCCTCATTCACCACCCTTGGCGAATGGGTCCCACCAGAGGGGACTCATTCGCCCAAGGTGGCGAATGGGTCCCACTAGTTGTTTTGGAGGTGGGTTTTGTAGATATGAATGCATTAAGTATTATTTGTCAAGATTTGTATGATTTTTAAGTGAAATGGGCCTCTAGATCAAAAATAATGGGTCTTAGGGGCCTATAAATGTTTTTTTGAAGAATGATTAATGCAAGGGTAGTCAAAATTAGGTCCAAATTGAGCATGAAATTGTCTCTTTTTCCAAGAGCGTCTAATTCTCTACACCACATTTAGCCCCCACTTTAGTTCCCATATGGCTCTACATGCATATGTAAGCTAAAGGACTCTAAATGGTACACTTTATTGCATGAAAGGATACTCATTCAAAAGATGGGAGAATGAAGCCCCCAATTTAGTTATATGTAAAACCACAACATTAGGAACCACATCCTAGAACATAAATTCGTTAATTTTCCAAAAATCCTTTTATCTAACTTCTAGAAATCAAATTCGAGGGTAGATGTATGCCCCCTTGATTCTACTTGCTTTACAGAGGTGGAATCAAGGTAGCAATCTAGCCACGTTGAGGAAGGGACAATCATACCATAGGGAATTTCCAAGTACCATGCCGCATAATGATAGACGATTGATGATGTCAAGTGTGGAATCACGATTCAAAGCATCAAACGATGTCGAAAATGGAGTTCCCTAGCTCTCGTTATGTTGTTTTGAAGAAAAGGTATTTTATTAACTCTTAAGATAGAAAATAACCCTATTGTAATGCATAAGAGTAAAAAGAATGAAAATAGGTTAAAAGAGGTAAAAGAGAGTAATTTATCACTTACTATTGTATTTTACCTTCTTGTAGCTTGAGAGTGATGAGTGAGATGAGAAAATGCCAAGTAGACAAGATTATGACCCTTCACGACTTGATGTGCTTTGAGACAAGGTGTCACGCGGTGAGCTGTATCACGAGGTAAGTCGATGCTACAACCTTTTCTTAGTGATTTTGCAATGATTTAATGATTTTTATGCATATATAGGTTAAATTAGGATCTTGGAAAAAAGTTTGAAAAGTGTCCCCTTTTTTCGCAAAGTATCCCATTTGTTCGCAAAGTGTCCCATTTCTTTGCGAAGTGTCATTTCTTTGTAAGTGTCCTAAAAGGGTTCTAAAGTGTCTAGGGCCTTTAGGAAAGCACACTAGAAGAACTTTAGTACACTTTCATGATGGATAATGTAAAAATTAAAGATGCTAGTTGAATTTTTAGAGCATATTAGTGTGAATTTGATAGGTACCTGCCTAGTCACGACAATGGCTAGGGGGGAGACAGTTAATATTTTTGAGGGACCTAGCTCCAGCACTATTAGAAAAGGAGACATAGCACCTACAAGAAATTGGAATCTTTTGGGAATATCTCATGCCTCCCATGAGATACCACAATTCCATGCTAATGGCCCTATGTGAGCGCTGGAATGCTGATACATGTACATTTCACCTCCTAATCGGGGAGATGACCATTACCTTAGAGTATGTACACCAGATTCTCTAAGTTCTTATTCGGGGTGAACGAGTATGCTTTTGAGGAGATCAGTCATTTCACGAGTGGAAGGCCGACATGTAGTATTTCCTTGACTGACTAGTTCATGATGAGTGCGTGAGGGTGCAAATTGAGCTACCAATGCTACTATATTCACGAGCCTCGATAGTGAGATGGATTATGTTACACGCGGTGGCACTAGTACTCAATCCAAATGGATGAGAAACACACCTCGATGGAGGATTAGTTCACTTGATTTGTAGGATGGCAAAGCATAGGACGGTCTATGCTTGAGGATGTTGCATCTTGGCACATTTGTATTATGATTTGGGTCGATTTGTTTTTCAGGAGATAGATAGTATGGTGCACTGCATGCTTCTACAGGTGTGGTGCCTTGAGCATATTACATACACCAAGCTTGTCAGTTTCCCATGTGCTATAGTCATAGGGTATCCACGAGCCTTCGGCTATCCTATAGGACACTTGTGGCAATATGGAGATGTGCATTTTTGGAGAGTCAAGTTTGACTGGCTTGGGGAGGATGAGATCCTTTGGAGACCTTATCAACTGATACTACAATGGCTAGATCATACCAAACAGTTGAGGAGGATGTAGATGGATAGATATTTGGTTCGCTGACATGACTATGTAGTACGTCCATTTTTTTATGGTCGAGTCATGCGATAGTTTGGGTAGGTGCAAACACCACCGAGGGAGTGCCCCTTTATTAGGAGATCAGTGCGGAGTTCCCAGAGCCAGGTGATACTGTACAGCTCACTATAGACCATGTAGTCCAAAGTGACTCTAATTATCCAGATCACGATTAGGCACCAATATCTGACGCTGATGATGTTGGTAGCACAGATGAGCATGAGGAGTGGTGGTCAGTGACATGACCAGCTCTAGTATTTTCGATGGATGTCCCTATAGGTGATGCAGGACCAGTGCTAGATGAGGGAGATGAGGTAGAGGATAGGGTCAAGGATGTACGATATAGAGCTATAGATATATTCACAGATGTTATAGATGACAAGTATGATTCAGACATCAATCCTAAGTATGAGGTCCAGGATGAAGGAGATGAGGATGAGGATGAGGAGGAGGAGTATGAGGAGCCACCCCTGAGTGAGGGTGATGAGGTAGTAGTTGAGGATCAACACAAGTGGGGAGAGTCCTCACACATTTGTGTGACTAGATCACATGCAGTAGCGACAACAAACATCAGTACCCACGGTCACAAATAGGCTAGCCCATCCTCCATGCCCCCTAGAGAGGATGAGGTTGATATCCCTCAGCCTGTTGGAGATATAGGTGATGATATTTAATTTATGCATGTACTTTAGTATTTATGCTTTATATATATATATCATGATGATGTTTTACTGATTGTGTATTGTTTTTACCCTACAAGAGTGATGAGAGACTGGTAAGAGTTCTATCGTCAAGTGGCTGCAAAGATAGTTCCTACATCTAATGATGAGGAAGATATAGAGCCTAATTACATGCCCCCACCAATCATGGAGGAGGAGCCAGAGTCACTCAGATCATTCGTGAGGCTACAGACAATGTATGAGAGTGTGAGGAGATGACTCCATCGAGCTGAGGCTATAGGACAGTCATCCTAGACTCCATTAGAAGTGGAGAGACTTCAAGAAAAGGTATCATGGCTATGGATGGAGAGGGATCAAATAGCAGAGGAGTGTCATGTGGCCCTAGGGTGGATACAGGGCTTAGAGTTTGTACTCAAGGTCAGCAGATCACGATCACTATCACATATGACTGTCTCATGACATCTAAGTATCGAATCATGAGCACCAGAGCTTGAGGGGTCTAATTCTCATAGAACTTGGTGGTATTGTATATTGTGATGATATGTACATAAAAATTTGGATATATATATATATATAAGCATTTAATATTTTTAAATATGTCTTAATGTGTTTGAATGTTAAATGGAAATGTGATTAATTAAATAACTGTTGTAAAATTATTTAATTAAAGTCGACATGATTTAACATGATTTATGTGATCTAATGTAAAACATATTTCAGCGCCACTTTAGATACAACATTGTTATTTTGAGATATGTTAAATTAAATACACCTATAATTCATATAAGGATCTAACTCAACATAACGCGAGGGTGAATAATTTATGAAACCTAAAGTAATTATAAAAATAAATTAAATAATCACCTTAGTGTTCAAGAAATACACATGATCATTTTTTGAGAACAAAGCATTGTGAAAGTATTTAGTATGTAACCAAATAACTTTAGACAACACAGCTTTATAATTCATACTATTCAAAGAGACTAGAGATAATACCGATGCAGATGTGTGGCATTAATAGGTTCCTTAAGGGACGTTCCATCGAGCTCTATTAATACGTAAGCACCAGACCCATAACTTGTATCGATTATGTAAGGTCCCAACCAATTAGGGCTAAATTTATCTTTATCTTCATAGTTAGCATGAGTATTGTGTTTATTCTCATAGAGAACGAAATCGCCTTTATTAAATGTCCAAGGAATGATGTGAGTATTGTGTTTTTGTTGTAATTGTTTAATGTAGGCTTGGAGATGCTCAAGATCATTGATGCACCTTTCATCGAGCATCTCAAGCTGGTGCAATCTTTGTTCTTTATAAGTGGTATCATCAATAAAGTCTTGGAGATCAATTCGAAGGGTAAGAATTTCTAACTCCAAGGGCATGATCGCTTCAACACCATAAATAAGGTTATAAGGTGTAGTGCCCATGGATAATCAAACACTCATTTGATAAGCCCAGAGCACATAATGTAACTATGTTTTCCAATCCTTATGATGTTTGTTAATATTTTTCTTTAGGATTTGTTTGAGAAGATTCTTATTAGTTCTTTTAGCTTGTCCATTGGATTGCGGATAGTATGGTGTGGAAAATCAATGTTGAATGTTTTAAGAAATTTCTTTACGTCATTATTCTTAAATGGGGTTTCATTGTCTGAAACAATTGCGGATGGAAGTCCAAAGCGAGCAATTATGTGTTCGAATATGAATCAACAAATTACTTCAACACTTGTAGATTGAAGAGGAATAGCTTCCACCCATTTTGTGAAGTAGTCTATTGTTGTAATGATAAATGTATGTCCAGTAGAGGAGGGTGGTGAAATATTTCCAATGAGATCCAATCCCCATACTAAAAATGGCTAAATGGGAATTTGGGCACAGAGCTCAAAAGTAGGGGTATGAATCAGATTGCTATGTTCTTGAAATTTGTGACATAATTTAACATAAGCAAAGCAGTCTTTTTCCATATGTCTCCAGTAATATCCCATACAGATGAGTTTTTGCACTAGTGACCGTCCTCCAAAATGACCCCCGCATGCACCAACATGAGCCTGGTCAAGGGCTATAGGAATTTCAGAGTCCCTTAAACACCTCAGTAATAGACCATTGAAGGATCTCCTATACAACACATCAATGAGGATTATGTATTTCACTGCTAGTTTGCGTAAATGATTTTGTGTATTTATCATTGTGGGTTCAGGAATGGTACCATCTTTTAAATAATAATATATTGTATCATACCATTCTCACAAGTCTTCTTGAGTTGTCGTTAAAACATCTTCTAATCAGATATCAATCGAATGCTTCATGATTGGATGAATAACAAAGGTGAATCCTATTGAGGGATCGTGTGGGGATATAAGAGCTCGGTTGCACTCACCATTGCATTTGCATGTCAATTGTCTTTTCATGGGATGTTAACAATGATGAATGATTCAAACTTCTATAATATTTTCATTGTAAGATCCTTGTATTTTAATAATTTTTCATGTTTAGTTTGATATGTCCCATTTATTTGTTTGATCATTAATTGTGAGTCACCAAAGATCTTGATATCTTTGGAACCCACATTTAAAGCAACTCACAATCCAACAATTAATACCTCATACTCAGCTGTGTTATTTGTACATAGGAAGTTTAATCAATAGGACAAGGGAATAGGATTTCATTCAGGTGGAATTAATACCACTCCAACACCAGAACCTATTCTACACTTAGATCCATCAAAATATAATTCCCATGTTTTAATGTTTGTTGTCAAGACACTGTCATTAGGAAAAGAGTCATGATTAGGTAAAGCGAGAGGGGAAGGGGCATCAGCTAAGTGATTGGTCAAAGTTTGTCCTTTGATTTCTTTTTTTTGAAACAAACTTAAGATCAAACTTAGTTAACAACATCACCCACTTAGCTAAGCATCCAGAGAGATTTGTTTTATTGAAAAGTTGTTTAAGAGGATCAAAGTTGGTTATGACTTGTATTTCAGCATTTAGTAAATAATGTCGCAACTTACTAGTAGCAAATACAAGAGCCAAACATTGTTTATCAATTGGTGAGTATCAGGTTTCATAATTGATTAAAGTTCGACTAATGTAATAAGCATGATGTTCTTTTCCAGTATCATCTTGTTGATCCAACAATGTTGCAAGAGCATGGGCTGATGCAGCTATGTAAAGGATAAACGGTTTGTTTGGCATAGCAGGTTGTAAAATAGGTGGAGTTGCAAGATATACCTTTAAAATCTCAAAATCATGTTTACAATCCTCATTCCAATCAAAATATACATCCTTTTTGAGAAGATGTGTGAAGGGTAATGTGTGGTTAGCTAAAGATGCAACGAAACGACGAATAGCTTGAATTCATCCTTGTAATATGCGCAATTGAGAAATATTCTTAGGAGGTGGCATGTTAATAATGACATCAATTTTCTTTGTGTCCACCTCAATGCCTCTGTGAGATATGATAAACCCTAAAAAAATTCCACTATCTACGCCAAAGACACACTTTTTTGGATTTAATTGCATGTTATATTTACATATTTTTTCAAAGATCTTTCGAAGCACATTTACATTGTCTTGAATTGTTAAGGATTTAACAAGGATGTCATCAACATAATCTTCCAAGATTTTATGTGTGTAATCATGAAATATCAATGTCATTGCTCGTTGATAAGTTGTGTCAGCATTCTTTAATCCAAAAGGCATCATAACCCAACAAAACGTTCCCCAAACAGTTGTAAATGTGGTTTTATATTGATCTTGTGGGTTCATAAAGATTTGATTATAACCAAAAAATCCATCCATGAATGACAACAAAGCATGTCCAACAATTGAATCAACGATCATGTCAATATTAGGAAGTGTAAAATGATCCTTTAAAGAGGCTTTATTCAAGTCTCGAAATTTTGTGCATATCCTAATATAATTATCAGGTTTAGCAACTGCTACAATGTTTGAGATCTAAGGAGAATAATCAATAGGGTGAATGAAACCTGCGTCCAAGAGTTTTTCAAGCTCTCCTTTAACATGCAAGGCTATGTTAGGGTGCATTTTTTGTATCTTTTTGCGAATAGGTTTAGCATGTTCAACAAGAACAATGTTGTGTGTTATGATTTTCAGGTCAATTCCTGGCATATATGAATATTTCTAAGCAAAAAATTAAGGAAAATCATGAAGTAAAGTTGTAGTGTCCTCTTGTTCTTCATCGTCGAGGCACTTCCCAATCTTTATAACTTTTTTCTTTATCATCTATGTCCATTGGTATATCAATTGTATCTCCTAAGGGGAGTGCATTAGACTTAGGAATTTCAGGATCATATGGTTCTTCAGTAATATCACTATCTTTTTGCTTGGTGCTTATCATAGCACAAGTAACTCATTTCATGGGAGGAGTAGAGGATATGTTATCATAAAATCATAACATTTGTTGTAAAGCTTCATCACTTTTAACATACTCCCATGATGGTGGTAATTCCATATTAAGCAATTCAGGATGTTTGATTGTGAGATTGTGTCTTGGTTGACATGTAATAGTGTTGATATTCAAAGATGGTCGTTGAGTGGCTTTTGTCATCTTAGAAAAAAGAATATCCCAACCTAGTATTTCTCTCTTGTGTATTAGGTTCTATAGGGATGCAAATACCTTGTTTATTCTTTCCACAACCTTTTCCAACATATCCCAATTGTTTCACAAGTTCATAGCCTTTCCCATAAACTCTTTCCATCTCCTTTGGATTAGGTGGATCATGTTGATAATCTATCTCATCAAAATTTGTTGTGTATTTTGTAGTTTCTTCCGAAGTAGAGGAGATAGATGCTTGAGAAGATTTTTTTGAATTCTGAGTGGACATAATGGTTGGTTGTTCTTGTTTTTCATCTTTTTTTCGTGTGATTATATATTTTCCCATAAATGAAGGTGTGAATTCTAAAGATCCCAATCATCACCGAATAATTTAGACACCTTTTCCTCATCTTGTTTTTCAATTTCAAGAGGCTCTATATGAGATGTTGGAATTAATGTGTTCAAAGGAATTGTGGCTCCTTTTTCAAAGTCTAAGCAACTTTTAGGCTTAGGGTCTATTTCAACTTGATAAATTTTGTTGTTATAGGCATATTTCATTATACAATGAAGATTCGAAGGCATCGCATTCATCTTCTGAATCCATGGTCTTCCTAAAAGAAGATTATATGAAAGATCATAGGGCATGACATGAATAGGAGTTTGCATAGTAGCTATGCCAACTGTAATAGGAAAAGTGATTACACCGAGCAGTTACTTTGTTGTATTGTCAAATCCTCAGATGCATAGGGAATCAGGTTTTATTTGTGACTTGTCAATGTGCAATCTATTGAGGAGATTCACACTACACACATTACTTGGGTTGAACCATTATCAACGAGGGTCCTTTTGATACCTATTTGATTGAATTGAGCAATATCATAAAGGCTTCATTTTTTTTCATAACTCTAAAGGAGCGAGATCATGTTGATGAAAAGTAATATCTAGATTAACTTTATTCATCCCATGTATTAAAGTTGTCACATCATTTAGAGTTGTACCAGGAGGAACCACTATGTATTGCAATGTTGTATGAAGGATGGTGTGATAATTTCATGAATTTTGAAGTAAATCCCAAAGATAAATCTTTGCAGGAGTATCCTTGAGTTTTTCAACAAGATCATACTCCTTTGTGTGTGAGGAAAAGCAAGGAACACTAGGTGGATTAGGTAAAGGTAAAGAGGGTGGTGTTGGTTGTTATGGTTGCGGATTGTTTCGGGTATTATATGTATGAGCAACAGTAGTATTACTAGGTTGCTGCAACACGTTAGTTTTAGGTGGGTAAAGGGTAAACTCGGGTTTATTAAAAGGGTGAGGTTATGTGCAAGATCATGATGGGCCAAAAAGTGGCGATATGTAAGTGATATGATGGCCTATGTGGTTGACGACTTTTTTTTACCAAAAATTGATGAAACAAAAAGGGTTTTTAAAGGATATTCTTAGCTTTCCACCAATATAAATTATGCTTTACTTTGAATTTAATAAATAATTATTATTTATTTTCTATTTGAATTACTTTACTCAAAGTCCTAATTGATAGGTTGATTGAAAAGCATTTATAGCTTTCAAATAGTATCACATTTTTGAATCCAAAACATGTGTCACATTCTATGCTTTCACATACTATAGAATTAAAAAAAATTGAATTCCATTAGTTTTGACCAAGTTAAGGTGTCAAACATACGATTTTTAATATTTTTAAAAGTTGTAATAAAAATTCATAATTAATTATTTACTTGGAAAAAAAAATCACAAAAAATATGCATCACATCGGGACATGAGTCCTCTACTATATCTAAAAATTATAAAAAAATATTATCATTTTATTGTGGTTAGGGTGGTCAGACAGACACCTACTTATTTTTTCCCTGAAATTTAAGTACTACTGCATTGAAATTTCAAATTTTCACCAAATAGATTTGCTTATTTTTTAAATAAACCTAGTAGTTTAGAAACTACATTCAATTTTCTACATATTCTATTCTTACATATTTTTGAAATAATATATATAACTTATTCAAATTTTTGCGTCAAGTTGCCTAACTATGATTTTCTGAATTTTCATCGCCACTTAAGGGCCTATTTTTTCCATGATGATCCTGTACATACCCATGAATTTTATGTGAAGGTGGGTAAAGAATGAGTTGAGGTTGAATCACATTAATGTATTTTGTTTTAGGTTGTTCACAACAAACCTTAGTGGATGACTTAGGCATGATGAAGTCTTGCAGGGCTTCATATAACATGTCAAAGTCATCACGACTAAAAGGTTTGAGAGGTAAGTTATCGTCAATTGGTTTAGACTTCTCATGGAAAGCCTTAGAGGATGAAGTGAGTGAGAGGAAGTCTTGAAGGGCTTCATCTAACTTATCTAAATCATCACTACTAAGAATCTTGGATGAGATGGTGTTTCTAAATTGAAGCGTTTTATGTAAGGGTTGGTTTGATGTTTGTGGTTTTTTGTTTTCATTGACTAATGAATCTGATCTAAAAGGACTAGGAACTAATGTTGACGAAAAAACTTGCAAAAATAAAATGTTATCCATAAATGCCATGAAAGCAAATGATGCTAATGCAAATGATTTGAATATAATAGGAAATAACCAAACATAAACAAAAAAGTAACTACAGGAAGCAGAATATTAAAAAATGATAACCAAATGCTAAAAAAAATGATGCAGAATGTGGACTGGGATTGATTCGCCCAGGGTGGTGATGTTGAATTTCATTTGTTTATAATTTTTGGTTTGTCTTTGATGACAAAACTAGTTCTCTTATTTGAAATTCTTAGCTTGGTTGGTGATTAGTTGTTTATGATTTGTGGTTTGTCCTTGATGAAAAAATTGGTTCTCTGATTTGAAATTCTCAGCTTGGTTGGTGATATGATAGTCAATTACATTGGTTTATTCACATGTGGTTGGTGAATGATATGCAGTTACAGGATTTTGATTCAGGATTTTGATATATGATGATGTTGACAGTGTTTATCATTTTGACAGGATGATTTTTAGCTTGATTCTTGAAGCTTACAAGTTGCGGGTATATTCAGTTGATTATTATCAATTTTTCTTTGAATGATATGTTAGTGCATTATTAATCTCATAGTATTACACTACTGTAGTGTTTTAAGGCATTCATGATATTTATACTAGTGTTTAAATCTAGCTTCTTGAGATGATTTTTTGGTTTAGTTTGGTTGCATTGGTATCATTGACATCACTGTGGTCTTTGCACTTGAACTATTTTAGATTGATCAAATAAGGTGATTCAAGTTCCTTGTTACATTCAAATGTAATGACATTGTTTTAAGGAAGTTGATACTCACATTTCCTTGTGGCATTGTCAATACATGCTTCCATGGTTTTGCTAAGGTAATCGACATCTTATATGGCTATGAGACCTTTGATTAACTATATGGTTTATAGTTTAAAAGTTATGGTATTGCTAGCAATTACCTTGTAAAAGGTATCCAACACTAAAGGTGACAAAAAATTTCTATTGGAAAGTAGGGCATGCTAAAATATGTGATAAATTTATCCAAAGCCAAGGCTGTTGGGTATACTAAAGGTTAAAAGCTTATTTTCAAAGCTTGGTAAAAGGAATTTGTTATTTCATTATTTCAAAGCCCTCATTAGGGCACAATAGGTAGAAAATCACATGGATAATATGTCCAGGGTTTGCAATGATCAGGTGGAATGTTGTCGGTAGCTTGAAGTGACAAAGCACAAGTCAAATATGTTCTATAAACTATCATTTGGTCTTTTGGTTCAAAAGTCAATTAAATCCTTGAATTTGTAAGAAGTTTGTGGCTTACATGAATCACTGATTCACCCCCCCTCATAGTGATTCTAGTACACCAACAAGTGGTATCAAAGCATAGGGTCCTCATATAACCTTCTAATCCACCTAGGATTGATTTTGGTTTTGGGAGTCTGTCAAACATGTCACAAGCTCAAGAAGGTACTTCTGTGTCTAGAGCTCCACTGCTTGATGGTACAAACTATGTGTTTTGGAAAATCATAATGGAAACATATCTTATTTCAATTTATGTTGATGTATGGAGCATAGTTCAAGATGAATATGGTGTTCCATAAAAAATTCCCTCTAACTCTGCTAAGAAGAAGTATGAAACTAATGCTAGAGCTAAACATGCTCTCTTGTGTGGGTTAACCAAAGATGTATTTGTTAAATTCATGCATTGCAAATCAGCGAAAGAAATTTGGGAAAAACTTGAAAATATTTATCAAGGAAATGATAAAGTCAAACAGTCAAAAATCCTTACTCTTAAAACTCAGCTTGAGGAAATGAGAATGAATGATGATGAAAAATTAGTTGAATACTTTTTGAGAATAGATGAAGTTGTTAATGCAATGAGAGGGTTAGGAGAAGGAGTAGAAGAGTTTGATATGGTCAAGAAGGTCATTAGAACCTTACATCATAAATATGAAACTAAGGTCTCAGCCCTTGAAGAAAAGAAACATTTTGGCAAGCTTACCTTAGATGATCTACAAGGAACCCTTACTGCTTTTGAAATGAGAACAAGCAAAAGCAATCAAATAGGAAAAGAAACTTCTTTAAAAACTAAAGAAAAAGGAAGATGTAGTTGAAAGTGAGTCAAAAGACTCTGATACAAAAGAGTCTCACTTTGTTAAAAAACTCAAAAAGGGATCAGGTAAATACAAAGGAAAACTTCCCTTTAACTGTTTCGACTGTGGAAAAATTGGACATTTTACAGCTAAATGCCCCTATGTTGAACAAAACAGCGATGATGAAAAACCTGACAAGCAGTTTAAGAAGTTCTATAAACCTAAAAGGAAATTCAATTTCAAGAAGAAAAAGAGTTTGCTCATCAAAGATGAATCAGATAGTGAGACAAAAGACTATTTAGATGAAGAAGAAGAGACTTTATTTATGGCTAAAGTCAAACGGCAAGAGGATATAAACAACAAGACTGATTTAGAAGATGGTGAAATAAATCTAGAAGGTGAGTTAAAATGTGCTTTAAAGGAAATTAAAAAACTTTAAAAGAAAGTCCTTTCTCAAGAACATAAACCATATCAAGCAATAGTTTCTTTGAAGACTCGGCTTGAAGAATCTAAGAGAATTGAGGATTGTCTTAAAATAACTGTGAGTTTCAAAGACAAAGAAATTCAAAGATTGGAGTAAGAAGTTGTTAATCTTAGAAAGAAAATTGAAGGGTATGAAAGTACAAAAAAGCTCAATGATGTGCTTAGCAAGCAAAAATTGAATAAGGATAAAACTGGAGTAAGGTTTGAAAAGGGTGAGTGTTCAATTGATACTTCAAAGCAAAAACCTAATTCTACAAACAAGAATTTCAAACCAAATCATTTTGAATCTGGTAAGAATTATGTACATTTTGAAAACAAGAGAATGCTATTTAGATTCAATCCTTATTTTTATGGTTGTTTCTTCTATTGCAACAATTTTGGCCATAAAGTGAGTACTTGCATATTCATGACTTCTAGAATGCCAAGGTTTGGACATAAGCAATACTTTGGTTCTGTAAACCATGTCAGATGTTTTAAATGCAACACTTTGGGACATACAGTTAAACAATGCAAAGTTGATCTGCATGATAAACAACAGAAAACAAAAATAGTTTGCAAACCTAAGTTTTTCAAAGGCATAGAGCAATCAATGCTAGTCCAAACTGCTTTTCATACTAGCAAGAAGGACTTATGGATCCTAGATAGTGGTTGTTCTAACCACATGACAGGGGACAAGGACAAGTTTATCAAACTAGAAGATTATACTGGTCGATATGTGAAATTTGGTGATAGCACTGGTATACAGATTAAAGGTAAAGGTTCACTTTTGCTAAATGAGGACACACCCATTTATGATGTGTATTATGTGGAAGGTCTAAAGCACAATCTACTTAGTGTTAGCCAAATCGGTGATAGTGGCTATCATGTCATGTTTACTTCACAGGGATGTGAGATCAAGAACAAGTCTGGAAAGACTATTGCAGCTAGGAAAAGGACTAAAGCTAATGTTTATAACCTTTTAGACACCTCTAGTAATGATAGTAATGAAAGTATGTGTCTAATGGGTCCATTTGAAGAAAGTTGGTTATGGCACAAAAGATTAGGACATATAAACTTTGATAATCTGGTTAGAATCAGTAAAAACCAAAATGTTAGAGGTTCACCAGTTCTTAATAAACCAGAAAGTTATGTGTGCAAAGAATGTTTAAATGGTAAAAAAACTAGAGTCAGCTTTAAGTCAAAAGAACATTCTTCAACTAAGCCTTTACAGCTGGTGCATACAGATTTGTGTGGCCCAACTAGAACAAGGTCAATTAATGGTGAAAGTTATTTCATGTTGTTTGTGGATGACTATACAAGAATGGTATGGGTTACTTTTCTTAAACATAAATCAAAAGCATTTGAAAGATTCAAGATCTTTCATAAAATGGTTGAAAAAGAATCTAATCTAAAGCTCAAATGCTTGAGATCTGATAAAGGAGGAGAGTTCACCTCTCAGGAATTTTTTGATTATTGTGAGCAGCATGGTATTAAAAGAAAATATGCAACTTCTAGAACACCTCAACAAAATGGGGTTGTTGAATGTAAGAATAGAATTGTGAAGGAGATGGCAAGAACCATGTTAGATGGGGCTAAATTGCTAGACATGTATTGGAAAGAAGTTGTTCATACAGTTATATACATTTTAAATAGAGTGCAACTTAGGGTGAAATCAAAATTCACTCCTTATGAATTGTGGCATGGAAAAACTGCCTTTGTAAAACCTTTTAAAATCTTTGGTAGTAAATGCTTTATCAGGAAAGATGATGAACATCTAGATTGCTTTCAATCAAAGTGTGATGAGGGTATCTTTTTGGGATACTCAACTCAAAGTAAAGCCTATAAATTCTATAATAAAAGGCTCAATAGGATTGTTGAGACAATAAATGTGAAAGTTGATGAAAAATTACATTTAGAAACTGATCATGTGCAGATTGATGAGGAAGAATTAGAAACAAAACTTGAGATAATACCTAAAGATGTTGGCACAACAAGTCCTGTAAATACTATGCCCAAAACTCCCTAAAAATATGTTGCTAAAAATCATCCTCAAAATTAGATCATTGGGGATAGAAATGTTGGAGTTCAAACACGAAGAAAAACTGCTCAACTTGAAGAACAAGCTAAAATGGAAGAGCATGCAACCTTCTGTTTAGTCACTGAATTTGAACCTAATAATTGTGATGAAGCTCTCTTGGATGAATGTTGGCTTAAGGCTATGTAGGAATAAATAAATCAAATCGAGAAAAACCAAACTTGGGAGTTAGTCCCAAGACCTGATGACAAGAATGTCATAAGTGGCAAGTGGGTTTACAGGATTAAGCTTGATGAAAATGGAAAAGTTGTTCACAACAAGGCAAGGTATGTCTGCAAAGGCTATGCTCAAAAGGAAGGTATTGATTTTGGTGAAACCTTTACACCTATTGCTAGGCTAGAATCCATTAGAATATTTTTGGCTTATTATGTTTATAAAAATTTCACTGTTTATCAAATGGATGTCAAGACTACATTTTTAAATGGCTATTTAGATGAAGAGGTCTATATGGAATAGACTGAAGGGTTTGTTTGCAAAGACAAGCCTAATTATGTTTACAGGTTGAAAAAGGCCTTATATGACTTAAAACAAGCACCCAGGGCATGATACTTTAGGCTAAACAATCATTTGACATCAAATGGCTTCGTTAGAGGTGGTGTTGACAACAATCTCTATGTCAAGATTGAAGGTATTGATATTTTGGTTGTTGAAGTCTATGTAGATGATATCATTTTTGGCTGCAATAATGATGCTTTAAGTAAAAAAAATTCTCATATTATGGAATCTGAATTTGAAATGTCAATGTTGGGAGAATTGACTTTCTTTCTTGGTCTTCAAGTTTCTCAACTTGAAAGTGGTATATTTCTCTCTCAAACCAAGTATGTTAGAGAGATGCTTAAAAAGTTTCAAATGGATGGATGCAATCCTGTTAGTACTCTAATGGCTACAGGTTACAAACTCACTAAGGTTCACCTGATGCAAATCAGTCTGAATATAGATCAATGATTGGTAGTTTGTTATATTTAACTACTTCTAGACCTGATATAATGCAAGTAGTTTCCATAGTTGCAAGATTTCAAGCATCACCTAAGGAATCCCATGTTACTATTGTTAAAAGAATCTTTAAGTATATTTAGGGTACTCTTGATTATGGTCTTTGGTATCCTAGAAGCAATGATTTCTCTCTGATTGCATATATAGATGTTGACTAGGTTGGTTGCTTGGATGATAGGAAAAGCACCAGTGGTGTTGCATTCTTTCTTGGTGATCAGTTAGTTGCTTGGCATAGTAAGAAATAGGAATCTATTTATCTTTCTACTGTTGAGGTAGAGTACATAGCTGCCACTTCTTGTTGTCTTAATTGCTCTAGATGGCTCAAACGTTATCTGATATGGGTATCACAGTTTCTAAGCATGTTTCTATTTTATGTGACAATTCAAGTGCAATCAATATCTCTAAGAACCATGTTATGCACTCTCGCACTAAACATATTGCAATCAAATTGCACTTTCTTTGAGAAAAAGTGTTGGCTAATGAAGTATGCGTACAATTTGTTACTTCACAAGAATAGGTGGCTGATATATTCACTAAACCTCTATCCAAAGAAGTCTTTGAAAGGTTGAGGCTTAGATTGGGAGTTATCTCTCAATCCTTACTTTATTGATTCTCCTATCTTTGATTTAGGGGGAGTTTGTTTCTATATCTTTTCATTCACAACTCTCTTGCATATTTAGTTTTCTGCTATATTGCTCTACTTGCAGTTGGTTATTATGTTGGATAATTGATTGGATTCTCAGTTGTTTATCTTCATGGAATCTCACATCCTCTTCTTTCATTATTTGTCATTGAGGAAAAAAGGGGGAGAGATGATATGTGTTTTTCCATCAAGGACAAAGGGGAAGTTTGTTGGCTTTCAGTTGTTTATGATTTGTGGTTTTTTCTTGATGACAAAACTAGTTCTCTAATTTGAAATTCTCAGCTTGGTTGGTGATTAGTTGTTTATGATTTGTGGTTTATCCTTGATGACAAAACTAGTTCTCTGATTTGAAATTCTCAACTTGGTTGGTGATATGATATTCAGTTGCATTGGTTTATTCACATGTGATTGGTGAATGATATGCAGTTACAGGATTTTGATTCAATATTTTTCAATATATGATGATGTTGACAGTGTTTATCATTTTGACAGGATGATTTTCAGCTTGATTCTTCAAGGTTACAAGTCACGGGTGGGTATGTGCAGGATCATGATGGGCCAAAAAGTGGTGATATAATGGGTATGTGGCTGACAACTCTTTTTTTATCCAAAATTGATGAAACGAAAAGGGTTTTTAAAGGAGATTTTCAACTTTCCACCAATACAAATTATTCTTTACTTTGAATTTAATATATAATTATTATTCATTTTCTATTTGAATTACGACTAAAGTCTCGATTGATAGGTTGATTGAAAAACATCTATAGCTTTCAAATGGTATCACATTTTTTGAATCTGAAACATGCATCACATTCTATGCTTCACATACTATAGGATTAAAAAATAATAATGATTTCATGTTCGTTTTGACCAAGTTAAGGTAGTTAGACATGATTTTTTATATTTTTTAAAAGTTGTAATAAAAAAATCATAATTAATTATTTACTTGGAAAAAAATTACAAAAAATATGTATCACATCCGGACATGAGTCCTCTACTTATATCTAAAATCTTATAAAAAAAATATTATCATTTTATTGTGGTTAGGGTGGTCAAACGACACATACTTCTTATTTTTTCCTAAAAATTTAAGTACTACTACATTGAAATTTCAAATTTTCACCAAATAGTTTTTTTTTTAAAATAAACCTAGTAGTTTAGAAACTACATTCAATTTTCTACATATTCTATTCTTACATATTTTTGAAATAATATAGATAAATTATTCAAAATTTTACATCAATTTGCCTAACTTTGATTTTTCTAATTTTGTCACCACTTAAGGGCATGTTTTTTCAATGATGATCCTACACATACCCAGGTATATTCAGTTGATTATTATCAATTTTTATTTGAATGATATGTTAGTGCATTATTAATCTCATATTATTGCACTATTGTATTGTTTTAAGGCATTCATGATATTTATACTTGACTTGTATAATGGTGTTTACATCTCGCTTCTTGAGATGACTTTTTGGTTCAGTTTGGTTGCATTGGCATCATTGACAGCACTGTGGTCTTTGCATTTGAAGTATTTAAGATTGATCAAATAAGGTGATTCAAGTTCCTTGTTACATTCAAATGTAATGATATTGTTTTAAGGAAGTTGTTACTCACATTTCCTTGTGGCATTGTTAATACATACTTCCATGGTTTTTCTAAGGTAATCGACATCTTATATGGTTATGAGACCTTTGATTAACTATATGGTTTATAGTTTACAAGTTATGGAATTGCTAGCAATCACCTTGTAAAAGGTATCAGGCACTAAAGGTGACAAAAATTTTCTATTGGAAAGTGAGGCATGCTAAAATATATGATAAATTTATCCTAAGTTGACGGTGTCAGGTATGCTAAAGGTTAAAATCTTATTTTCAAATCTTGGTAAAATGAATTTGTTATTTCATTATTTCAAAGCCCTCATTAGGGAATGATAGGTAGGAAATCACATGGAGAATATGTCCAGGGTTTGAAATGATCAGGCAGAATGTTGTCTGCAGCTTGAAGTAACAAAGCTTGAATACACTGGTTGGACAGAGAAGAATTGTTGGCGTCTTTCAACTTGGTAGTTATGGAACTTCTTGATAGATCTTTATGGTATTTTTTCAATTTTCTTCCACCGTAATCAGGTAATGAAGTTGTTAAGAATGGTTTTAGTTAAGATCAAATCTATACAATTTTTGTGAGTAAAAATTATTGGTTTTGGAATATTTTTGTTAAGGTGTTTTTAAGGGCTTAACTTTTGTTGATTATGTTTAAAAACCCTTTAGGGTTTCTGGATGTTTCTTCTTGGGCTGTAACATAAATACTCTCATTTTCTATGAAGTTAAAGTATCTGCTTAAACTTGTTAAAGAGTTTGTTAAAAGACTCTTTAGGGTTTCTCATCTGTAACCCTAACCTGAGTTGGTTTACAGTTATTGAAACTACATATAGAGGTTATTTCATGCAATGACTTTAAAAGATAACTTGCAGACATTTTTTTGGGTTACCTGGAAGAAGAATACAAGAATTCAGATTTATTCTTAAAAGATATTGTACAGAAGTTGTATTGCATTGAAAATATTTATAACAGTGATTCTCAAATTATTATATTTAAGGAAGATGTCATTCTCATACAAAATTCTTCAATGTGCTTATTGAAAATATTTATAGTCTTCTATTGAGACACTAGGACTGTAAATTGTACTCCTAGGGTATTGGTAGAGTACTATAACTGTTATGCATTGTAATGGATTTGGTGCTCTTGTATCTTATGAAGTTGGTGCTTCTGAACTTTGTGAAGTTGGTGCTCCTAAACTTTGTGGAGTTGGTGCTCTTGAATTTTGAAGTGTTGGTACTCTAAGTGAATAAAGAGAAATATTTTTCGAGTGGTTTTTATTCCCCAAGAGGGTTTTCCACTCAGGACATATATTGTGTTATGTGATGATTTTCTATGTGTGATTTTCCTTATTTTTCTGATCTCAATGTGTCATCAAATGCATTGAATGGTTGTTAATTATCAGTCTTTCATCTCTTCCAATGTTTATGTCAAAATACCTTACATAAAAGATTATGTTATTAATGTGGACTCTGATACATATGAAAGTGTGAAACATGTTTTAAGTTCAACCCATGTTAATGTTATGTCTTCATGTTTAATTCATGGTTAATACAAACACAATACTATTCATGCACAAGTCAAATCTATTCTATAAACTATATAATTTGGTCTTTTGGTTCAAAAGTCAATTAAATCCTTGAATTTGTAAAAAAAAATTGACTTACATGAATCATCGATTCACCCCCCTCTCAGTGATTCCAGTCTTCCAATAGGTGAATGAGTCCCAGAAGGGGTATTTTTAAGATTTTTCTTATTTTTTTGACTTTTTTCTATGTTTTCAAGTCTGTATAATGCAAAATTTTATGATGATTTGATAGGATGAAATGAAATAATGACCTCTATATGATAGTTTCACTAATGCAATTTGGTAAAACCTAGGATTCAAAAACAATTAGAAAACCTAATAGAATAATGATGCAAGGTAATTCCTAGGATGAAAATGCAATAGAAATTAGAAAGAAAATGTTCAATATGTACGTTCACCAAAATGAACCAAATATTTTTGTGGTTTAGGATGCTATGACTCTCTTGCTCAATTAGGGTTTTTCACCTAAAGGAAAAGAGATAGATCCACCACAAAATCTATGTGGTTCACTCAAACTAATGAAAGTACAATGAAAGTATGCCTAAATGCAATGATCTAAGTGCAACAAACTGATAAAATTGATTGATTATATTTATGCAAAACCTAAGAAATATGAAGTGTTTTAAAATATAATGTTGTTTGCAAAAGACCTAAGAAAATGAATAAAAAAGTAAATAGAACAAAACATAAAGTTACAAGATTGAATGTGTACACCTTTAAACCTAATGGAGATTGGAAAATACTTTGAAAAACTAGAAATGTTGACTTTTTGACTAACTAGGACTCATTCGCCACCCTAGGCGAATCAGTTCCAGATCAGGGTTTCTGCATAAAATCTTGTTTCAACCAAAAGGATACTAGAATCTACACTCTGTTATGACATGCACCTCTAGTGGGACTCATTCGCCATCCATGGTGAATCAGTCCTTTTTTTAATTTCTAAGAATTCAAGTTTCAGACCTACACTTTGTCACCTACACAACACTTCTTGACGAAAACCCTAATCTGAATCTCCAAAAAGCACATGCAAAACAACTTTAAATTTGTTTTCTAATGGGGGGTTTTCCTTAGTCAAGCCCCTAATTTGGTATTTAAACCTTGAATGGATAAAATCTGCATAAAACCCTAGCCCTAAGTGTGTCTAAGAGTAGGAAAATCTGAAGTAAGACAAAAACCCTATTCTAATGTGTTAGAATAAGATAAGTAAATGTGATTTGAATGATGCAAGACTTCAATCCAAGAAAGCCTACAACATTTCAAATGAATGTAAATGACATGAAAACCTTAAATCTAAAGATAGAGAGAAAATGGAAGATGGAATTACTTTGAAAACAAGTCATAAGGTGTGATTTGATGGCTAGTTGCATCTCCTCAACCTAGATTTCTCCATGATTCTCCATAGGCATCCATGATCAACTCTTTTCAATGTTGGATCTTGAATGAGAAGTGAGCTTGAATACTTGCATAAACCCTATCTTGCTATCCAAAAGCTTCAACTTTGTTGTAGAAATGCTAATAAACTTCTTGTGGAAGATTCTCAATACTTTACTTTTGAAATTGCTCTGTAAAAATGACTAGGATATGTGAAAAATGACCTAAAATGTGTATTTATAGGCATCGATACCTAATTTTCCCATTATTAAGACCTAAGAGGTCGACATCCACTGAAAAATTGAATTAATTCGATGAAATTATTGCTCAAAATTGAAATTTTCCCCAAAAGGGACTCATTCACCACCCTTGGTGAATGGGTCCCACCAGAGAGGACTCATTTGCCCAAGGTGGCAAATGGGTCCCACTAGTGGTTTTTGGAGGTGTGTTTTGGAGATATGAATGAATTAAGTATTATTTATCAGGATTTGTACGATTTTAAGTGAAATGGGCCTCTAGATCAAAAATAATGGGTCTTAGGGGCCTATAAATGTTGTTTTGAAGAATGATTAATGCAAGGGTAGTCAAAAAGTAGGTCCAAATTGAGTGTGAAATTGTCTCTTTTTCCAAGAATGTCCAATTTTTTATGCCACATTTCTCCATTGTTTACTCCACATATTTTTGGTTCCAAAACAACCAAAATGTTGGCATTGGGTGGCTTCAATGCCTCATTTGTAGTTTCACCTGGGGCCTTCACTAATGAAGGGGGAGACAACCACAAAAAATGTTTTATCTTTTTGGGTTTGCTATCTTTTTCCAGGGGTTGCTAAGATGACCAAATTTCCTACAAAGCTGACAATTCTAAAATATCGACATTTTCATACTCTATAGATTGATTCTATAACCCAAACTTTGATTTAAGAGTTATCGAGGAGGGTAGGACTTTGTTAATTGCAACACTCACATAAATTCCTACAAAACTAGCCTATATTTTTTAGTAGAAATGTTGTCAATGGCTAAAAGAATCCCAAAAGAGTTAGCTATTTATTGAAAAACTTTTTCATTCCAAAACTCCAAGGGGATTCCTATAAGTTGAATTCAAGTAGGGACAACAAAGCTAAGATCCGTGGAGGATAAATCCTAAGCTTCCACTTACAAAGGGAAAGGAAGTTCTTAAAGTTCTTATCCAGGGCCTATGGTCCACCAATTAGGATCTTAATCATATCTTCATGATTCAAAAACTAAAAAGAAACAAACCATTGGACATGGTGCTAACACTCAAATCACCTTTAATTTTCCACTTTTACTCAATCCATTTTTGCACTTGATCAATATTTGGTTTGAAGGATAAAAACTTAACACAAGTGAAAGTTGAAGACCTACAATTGTCTCATCCATTATTTCATCTAGAACTTCAACCTAGAGTTTTTCCACTGCAGTGATAACTTTAAGAAACCCGCCTCAAAAAAATATATAAAATCCTGGTGAATCTTTCATTCTTTTAGGGAAAAATATTAATTTCTACTCGCAAATCTTTCCTTTTTTCAAAAATAAAAATAAAAATTATTAGCGATTTTTTTTACATCACTAAAATTTTGTAGAAATTTTTTGGCGAATCTTGAAAAATAATAGGAAAATGCATTAATTATGATGGAAAATCCATTTGGAATATAAAAAATAATTCTCATGGAAAAGTGGGGGCCTGAGGGTGGAAATTATTGATAGGTTTAAGAGGTAGACTATACTATGTACTTGTCACCATTGTTTTAAAATATAATATAATGACCCTCATCGTATTCTGTAAGGTAAAATACACCCACGATCTATAATTCTCATGGGGCTCAAAAATTCATTTTATATCATTGATCTATGTTCAACTCTCATTGTACTCTGTGAACTAAAATGTACCCACAATCTATAATGCTCATGAGACCCAAAATTGTGGGACCCATGAGCATTACAGATTATGGGTACATTTTACCTCATGGAATACAAGGGCCATTAGATTATATTATAAATCAATGGTGGAAATTAAATATTAGAAATATGGTCCTAAAGAAACTAATAATTATGATATACTATTGGTGAATTAATATAGATTTCAACTATAATTTATAAAATTGAGGCGAATCTGATCCAATCATGTATCAAATATTGTGGCAAATTTTTGAGTTAAATTTTTTAATAAAATAAATTATTTGGAAATTTAAATAAGACTATAATAAAATTTTGTAAAAATGTGGCGATTCTAGTCATGTTATAGCTCAAACTACTAGCCAATTTTGGATTCCCAAATTTTAGCTATTAGCCAATTGGCGAATATTAGCCACTAAAAAATTCACTAGTCCACCGTGTAGCATGTGTTCAAAGCATCAAAGGCCCTGGGGTACTTATGTAAAAAAGAACCATCATTGACTAATTTTTCCACGAAGGAAACCCGACTTTCCTTTATAAAAAAAAATTGAGCCCCAAACAAGGGATGATAGAGCTTTTCTAGCATCCTGAGAAAGGACCCAAGAAGACAATGGGGCAATTTTGAATTTCATCCTAGAGGAGCATGCCACTGGGTTGGATTTCCCATCAATAACTTACTGAGACAAAGGATACGGTCTTAGAAGGTGACACCAGTTGGTGTGCCCCACCAGGCAGTGCAATGGCTGACTAGGCAGGAATAGGAAAGTTTGAAATTACAATGGGCATGCAAATCATAGCATTACCTTTTTTTTTTATGAGGACCAATGTTACCACTAAAGTAGAAGATGTTTTTTCAAAGAATTTGTGAGGTTGCATGGTGTTCAAGTCCAAAATGCATACTTTAAAACAAGATATAAAACTTCTCACATTTTTGAAGAAATTTGCAAAATAAGTTGAGAACTAAATTACAATCTACTAATGCTTACCATCCTAAAATGGATGGGAAATTCGAGATAGTAAATAATATTTTGGGAAACCTATTGAAATGTATTGTTGTAGAGAAGCCTATGCAATAGGACTTGGATTTATTACATGTTGAGTTTGCATAAAACTTATTTAAATATGGTAATGAAATTACCTTTCCTTCTCTTAAATATCTTCCACTTGAGCAATAAGACAACCCCCAATGCCAAATATTAAACTTTCAAGAAAAAATAATATCCTTTTAAAATCCATTTGAATCTTCTTCTATGGTTTATAACTTGCTTTGGTGAGGGAGAATCAATGATCTCATGGAAGCTGAAAGTGAAGGTAGAATCCCAATAAGAGAACCATATCTTAATATCCAAGATGTATGTAAAAAGAATTCCATAATCATTCATATATATTCCCCTAATAAAAGAGAATCAAATATGCAATGATTTGAAGCTCAAGCCCATTCAAGTTAATCATACATTCATTCCTCACATATACGTATTCTAATTGCAAAGAAAACAACTAACAAATATATGGGTCCCTATAGACCAATGCCCATATTTTCCTTAATACAAAAGGCATAGTCGAGTTTCCAAGATGAGAGATTTTTCCTTTATTTCAGCTTTTGTCCCAAAAGAATAGTCATTTTAGGTAATCAAACATTTACCAAAGGAGGTTCGTGTTCTTGCAAAGCACAATTACGTTTCCTTCATTTGTGACTCAAGCCATGCACAACCATTTGTTAAAAATAAGTAATGCATTACAAGAGCATGTCGAACATGGAGTGAAAATGAACCTCCACTGTAGTGCACTTGTCCATACGAGTGAATTCAAACAATATTTTTAGATAGTAATCATGTGATCCTTCACAATACTGAAACCCCACTTCACGAAATTATCAGATACCAGAGTTTCATTGATGCCGAGTTAATTGCCAACATTTAAATAGTCACCGAAGATAATAAACCAAAGAATTTTCATCATTCATTAACTCATACATTTGAAAAAATGACTTTTTTTTTTTTAAATCTATAGGATGTTTTTACATATTGTACATTTGTTTAACTTAATATTAAATCTTAAAAAATTAACTGTATAAATGTATATAATTAATAAAATACATCTTAAAAATATAAGTATAATAAATGTTTTAAGTGGAAAATTGTTATGTGGATCATCTATATGGTATAATTGGCTCTAGGAAAATCCACCACTAACAATTCAACGATGAAAAATTCACCGTCAACAACTAGCGTGAGAAAATTCACCGCCACGGAAAATTAACCACCAAAAATTCATGCAATTAATTTTTCGCGTGGTGAATTGTCATGATGGTGAATTTTCCCGTGGCGATGAATTTGTTGTATGTTGATATAATTAATAAGGTTCATTATTAATTATAATAATAAAAATAAAATATTTATCAATGTGTTTCAATAATTTTATGATATTACATTTTTAACTTTTTGAATAAATTTGACAATTTGTAAGCACATTAAATTTCTTATACATAAATTACTAGTATTAAGGCACTTGTCAATATTTTATTAATGTTTATTTTCTCAATGTATCAATAATTAAACAATGAACAAAACAAGAATAAATAGATTAAAAATAAATAATTTAGATCAAATTTTTAGTCTATTTTTAACTTCTCTTATTCTTAAACCCTCAAATATATTTGTTGAACTTTGTGCAACATAATTATTTATTTTATTCAGGGCACTGGTCCCAGCCCAGTTGGTTAAGGTGTTCCCTGTCGCAGGGCGCCCACCATGGGTTCGACTCTCCGGCGCTCCCGTGGTACCAATTGGTGTGTCCCGCCAGCACTGCCGGTCACGGTAAAAAGTTTACCGGCGGTGGGGGGTTATATGGGAGGTTGTGCTACACCCAATTCCCCTCGTTAAAAAAAAAAATATTTATTTTATTTATATTTAAATTTATATTGATGAGTGATCTATTGTGTTCCTTTTCTTAATAGATACAAATGTTAAAAGGAACCACAGTTTTCCTCCAAAGACATTTTTATATTTAAATTACCTTCATAATTGTATTTTTAATATTTAAGTTTTCTTCACCTTTATTTTTTAGTAAAATGGTCCATAATAATGGACACTATTGCTCTTTGAAGAGATGCATTTAGTTATCGATAATATCTATGTAGGTACATGTCACTCTCATGTTATATTGAATGAAATTTTGATAATTATACTATTATAAACCTACAAACTAAATTATATAAAATATGAGAATAATAATTAAAAAACATCACATATTGGTGGCTCCATTATTTTGAAAGTACGTTAGAATGTTTGTATATTTTTTCTATAGAAAAAATATTACATCAATTTTTTTAGAAATAAATTAAAATTCATATTAATATCTATATAGAGACAATAAGTAAAAATCACACATGAAATTTACTATATAACAAGATTATAGAAATTTACATTAGAATAACTCTTAAATAAATAAAAATAAATTTATATTATTATATAATATTATATTATATCATAATATTACCTATTATAATTGATATCATCAAATGTAGATAAACTATATGAAAAATGGTTGTGAGGTTAATAGCTTCCCAAGATTATTATACATATGATTTGTAAAAAATCACATTAAAACTAATATATGTATATTCATCATAGACTATGCATTATTTATATATTTAATTTTAATATTTAAATTATATGTGTGATATAACTCTCAGATTAAATTTCTTATATCTATATAAGTAAAATACATATTCTATATTCATACCTCATATAGTATCAATTGAATTTACTATATATTTATATATAATACAATATATTTTATAATTTAAAAAAATGAGTTGTAAAGAAATGTGACTAATATATTAATTTATGATAATTTTAATAGATATATCTTAATATATATTTATAATAATATATCTATCTTTTAGAAACTTTATATAAAAGACATCAAGAGATATCCTTTTCAAAATGATTATTTTTTAAAAAGAAAGTGATGTAAACAAAATAAGAGGGTATGTGCAGGATCATGATGGGCCAAAAAGTGGCAATATGATGGGTATGTGGCTGACGACTTTTTTTTTACCCAAAATTGATGAAACGAAAATAGTTTTTAAAGGAGATTATAAACTTTCCATAGATATAAATTATGCTTTAATTTGAATTTAATAAGTAATTATTATTATTTTTCTATTCAAATTATGACTAAAGTCTTAATTGATAGGTTGATTGCAAAATATCTATAGCTTTCAAACGGTATCACATTTTTTGAATCCAAAACATGTGTCATATTCTATGTTTTGCATACTATAGGATTACAAAAATAAAAATTTAATTTCATGAAGTTTTGACCAAGTTAAGGTGGTCGACATACGAGTTTTTATATTTTTAAAAATTTGTAATAAAAATAAAAAATTCATAATTAATTATTTACTTGGAAACAAATTACAAAAAATATGTATCACATCGGGGCATGAGTTCTCTACTTATATCTAAAATCTTATAAAAAAATATTATCATTTTATTGTGGTTAGGGTGGTCGACAAACACCTACTTCTTATTTTTTCCCTGAAATTTAAGTACCATGCATTGAAATTTCAAATTTTCACCAAATGTATATATTTTTTAAAACAAATCTAGTAGTTTAGAAACTACATTCAATTTTCTACATATTCTATTCTTACATATTTTTGAAATAATATAGATAACTTATTCAATTTTTTACGTCAAGTTGCCTAACTCTGATTTTTCTAAAAAAATTACCATTTAAGGGCCTATTTTTTCCATGATGATCCTGCACATACCCAAGAGGTTTCAATTTTTTTTTAAATATGATATATAAATGAAACAAATTCTTCAAGAAAGGATATGTCTCATCTTTTACATAAATTTTTAAAGATAGATATACTAATTATATGAAATGTTAAAATAATAAATAAGAAAGATCACATATTGATGGTCCCTTTAATTTAAAAGCATATTAGAATGTGTATCCATATGCCAATACCACATCAAAAAAAATTAAAATAAATAAAAAATTATAATAATAAAAAAAAAAACCTTATTTTAAAAAATTCCATTATTAATTATTTGTATATACCAAACAATTTAATAATTGAAATAAAAAATTATGAATGAAAATCATTTAATTTTTTATTACAAGATAAAATATTCAACTTATTAATGCACAAATTATAGCAATCAATTAAAATTTCATATAGTCAACATCTCCCTTACAATTACCACATATATAGGGACATGACCCAGTAGTTGAGCACCCTAACTTTGCACTTCTAATTATCCTACATGGAAATTGCAAATCACTCCCAATTTTTTACAATAGCTTACTTGGCAAGTCCCCTCCTTATAACAAAGGTTTCAGGGCCACATCATCAAATATAATGCCACATCAACATGCTTTTTGTCAAGGTGTCCAAAAAGGCCCAAAAGAAAAGTGAGACCGATACTTGTGCATCTACATCATGTTTTTTAAGCGTCGATGTGCAATCACATGATTTGTTGCTTTTTAGATATAAGGAAGAAATTTCATTTAATTATGGGTAGTCATAAGACATTTCATTTAATTGTGGGTAGTCATCATCACAACTATTCCAATCCAATATTATTAAAAAATATTAGGCATTATATAAACAAATGCGATCAAAACTATTGGAACATGCTCAAATATTGGGTCCTTTCCCCTATACAGTTAATTGATGTTGAGACCTCCATACATCACTTCCATTACTTTACATGATTAGCATTAGATTTTGCATGATATCTCCTTTTTGGAGAGGAGTTTTATCCCATGAGGTTTTCTCCTTTTCTCCATTTGTAAGAGATTGCATTTTCATTTGTACATGGGTACCTAACATGGCTTAGAAGTTGGGATCCATCATATTGCATTTGCATCATAACTACACTCCCAAGTTGCACTTATGGGGGTGTTAGTGTGAATGGGGATGTTTCCTAACTAGATATTAGTGAGGACCTATTCACATCATTAATAAATTTACTTAGGATTTAGTTTCCTAGGTGGCATTCTAGAAACTTGTATTTAATGGGACCATATCTCATTAATAAGCATGCAATTATCTAGGCATTTAATATTTCACTCATGCATTTAAAATTATGCATTAGGAATTTAATGTTTGTAACTAAGGTGATTATCCAACCTCCTCTCTCCTTGCCTCTACAAGCAAGGCTCTTGTACATTTGTAAATTATCTCATGAGTTCTATCTCAATACATTCAAGATCATCATTTGATCAAGTTCTCTTCTTGCTCATGTTGCAACACTTCTTTATTCATGTGGATGGTATTATTCTTGGTTGATCCTTTGAAGTGTGGACAACTTCAAGTGGGTTATTTTTCATATTTCCAACATGGTATTAGAGCATAGGCCATAGGAGATCCATCTCATATCAAGAAGTTGAGCTAAGGAGACTATCATAGGCTAAAGGTTTTCTTGAAGGTCTTTCTCATCCAAGAGGAAACTAATTTTTGAGGCACTTTGGGTCAAATTTTACCCCACCATTATGTTCAAAAGGTTCTAAAACCTAAGGAATGCCTACCCATTCATCAAAATTTGACTTCATCATCTGGAGGCCATCAAAGGTTTTTTGCAATGATATTGGAAGGGCATTGTACAGATCGTACAAGTTGTAGGAAAAATTTTCCTCCCCCTTGTTGTAGAGAAAAATCCACTCTCTAGTTGGCATCATATAAAATACTTCATATTCTGAGGTCAATTTATGTTTTGGTGATTTTTCAAAAAAATGGAGTATCAAGGACTTGTATGAAATTGATTATAATCTTAGAAAGATTGTTGAAAAAATTAAATCCTTTAGTATGTGAAACTAATACAATTCATGATGATTATTTCATTCAAGATGGTTATATCCATAAAGGAAAGAAAAACACACATTTTATCCATTTCTATGAGAGAAATTATTGTGAGATAACTTCATAGTGGTAGATTAGGCGGCCACTATGGTAAAAATAAGATAATAGTCTTATTAGAGAAGCTTTTTTTTGGCAAAAGTGGAAGAGAGATATGGCAAGGTATTTGATATGTGGAATATTTCAAGTAGCTAAATTCCATACAAAAATAAAATATATTTACATGTCATTGCAAGTACCTATTGGCCCATGTATAGATTCCAGTATGGATTTTGTGTTTGGGTTGTCAAACATATGAGGTAATCATTCTATATTTGTTATTGTAGATATATTTTCAAATATTGCTCATTTTGTAGCATGCATGAGGAGCAATGTTTCCAATAAAGTATGAGATCTATTTTTCAAAGAATCTTTGAGGTTGCATGGTGTTCCAAAATACGAGGTAATGATTCTATATTTGTTATTGTAGATAGATTTTCAAATATTGTTCATTTTGTAGCATGCATGAGGAGCAATGTTTCCAATAAAGTATGAGATTTATTTTTCAAAGAATCTTTGAGGTTGCATGGTGTTCCAAAATGCATAATTTAGACCAATATATAAAACTTCTCTCATTTTTTGAGGAATATGAAAAATAAGTTAGGAACTAAATTATAATTTAGTAGCACCCCCCCCCCACCCAACTAGAATTCCCCCCACTCGGGGCCTGAAGCACCCCAGAAAATTGAGATGGTAAATATGATTTTGGGAAATCTATTGAGGTGAATTATCAGAGAGAAGCCTAAGCAATGGTAAGTTTGGATTTGTTACATGTTTATTTTTCATGTAGCACTTATCTAAATAAGTCTATATAGGAATGTCACCATTCTATATTTATGGTAGGAATCCTAAAGATGTTTTAGGCTTCTTCCATTTACCAATTGTATAATGGGTCATTGATTATTTAAAGACATTTGCGGTGAACATGTAATAGTTGCATAATAAAGTAAGAAAAAAGATATAGGAAAACATTGAGAAGTATAAGAATTCCATGTGTATTTGAATAGGTATATTTAGTTTTGGTATATTTGAGAAGAGATATATTCTTCTAAGTATCATACAACAAGATAAAGTACAGTAAGATTGGCCCATAAAAAAATATATAAAAATTTGACAATGATTATGAGGTAAATTTACCACATATTTTTTCCTTTCTAGATATTATTTAATTTTTTAGATTAATATGCACTTTATTAGGAGATAATAAAGGTGAACTGGAATAAGAGGTGGATTGGGAGAAATAGTGATGAATGGTACTCCCCTTACTATGTCAAACTCACAACAACAACACAAAAGGAACAACCAGTATGCAACAAGAAAGCAAATATATTTTATTATTCTCAAATGGAAAAACACATTACAACATTACCTAAAATACATGGGCTTTGATTACAAAAGCATCTATTATAATGGCAAATTGGATGCTTTGAATTCTTCTCTTCGATCTCCTATCTCACAATTATAGGCTACTCTGCCAATTCCTCTTTGTCTACTTCCCCCTTTCTAGTGATCTATCTCTGTCTCTATATACTATACTCCTATTTTCATATTGGCCTCACTAATTGACATTCTTTCTCTCCATGTCGTAGTACTGCCTCATCATCCAATTTGAGTCATCAAGATGTCATCCAATCACATTTTTTTACTTTTCTATCTATGTCATTGAACTCCATCATCGTTACCTTACTCAGTCCCACCAAGGTCAACACCATGTCTCACTATGTTGAGGAGACACCCAAGTAGTTCTCACCAATACATGGAAGTCACAATGATCAAAATCATATCAGGTCATCAAGGAGACTCTGAAACATCTCACTCTAAAACAAGATCTCCCTGAACAAACACTCTTCACTCAAGAACAAACCCTTGAGATTTAAATGCAAAGGAGATTGAAATTTTGCAAAGGGACTGTCCTAAAGGTTGAATGATATCTAATGAGGGGTTCACCACCAAGTTTAGACTTGTAAAATACAATGCAATGCAAGATGTAAAACAAGATCCTAGTTTAATGCAATGATCTAGATAATTCCTTAGAAATGTAAGTAGAATAGAATAGAAAAGAAAAAATGTAAATAATGTGCACCTGGAAACCTTGAAGTGACTAGAAACAACTTTGAAATTTTGGAAATTTTGACTTTTTGACCAACTGGGACTTATTCGCCAACTTGGGTGAATTAGTCCCAAATCAAAGTTTCTACACAAGAGTCTATTTTGGGAAAAAGGCTATCATAATCTACAAACAAATCTAGCAAATAGCTACAGTGGGACTCATTCACCACTCTTGGCGAATCAGTCATGTTTCACTTTTTTAGAAATTGAAAGCTCGGATGTGCATTTTAACACCTACCCTTTCCTTCCAACTTGAGTTTCGGATTTGAATCTATGAAAAGAACCTACAAAACATAATTCAAATTGATTTTCTAGTGGGGAGTTTCCCTCGGTCAAACCCCTAGTTTGGTAATTAAACCTTGATAAGAATAATGAAATGTGCATGAAAACCCTAGCCTTAAGTGTGTCTAAGACTAAGAAATCTGAAACGTGATGCAATCCTATTCAAATATGTAAGAATATGATGCAATGATGGAAATGTAAAGATGAATGACTCACTTATGATTATCTATAATCACCCCAATTGAGCTCTAATGATGCATATACCTTCCTTAGGTTGAATGTAAAGTGATAATGGAAGATTGAATCACTCAGGACACAAGTGTTTAGGCTTGGCTTGAGGGCTAGTTGCATCTCCCTAACCTAGAATCCATCATGATTCACCATAGGAATCCATGATCAACCCTTCATAATTCTATATCTTGATTGAAAGTGAGCTTGAAGATCTGCAAAAATGCTTTAATGCTACTCCAATGCTTCAACTTTACTTGCTTTTGGAATTAGAATGCTCTTGTGAAAGCTTGACTGAAGATTCTTGATGCTTATCTCTTAAAAAATGCTTGCTCAAAGTGCTTAGAGTTGATAAAAATGACTTAGAAACTTTATTTTATAGTAATTAACACCTAATTGACCATTATTTAGATCTCAAAGGTTAACATCCACCAAAAATTTGAGTAAAAATGGTGAATTTCCCACTCAAAATTGAAAATGACCTCAAATGGGACTCATTCGCTACCCTTGGTGAATGGGTCCCACCTAAGGGGACTCATTCACCCAAGGTGGTGAAAGAGTCCTACCTTATCTTTTTGAGGTGGGTTTTCAGGATTTTCGAGGATTTGAGTAATTTTATACGATTTTTGAGTGAAATGAATCTCGAGATTTGAAATAATGGGTCTTAGGGGCCTATAAATGATGATTGAAAGGATAATTAATGCAAGGGTGCCAAAATAGGTCCAAATTAAGTGTTAAATTTCCTCACTCTCAAGATCATACAATTTCCTACACTACATATACATTATGAAATTTTGAAAAGTCATGAATTTCAATTTCTTCAAAAAAAAAATAATGAGATTCATGCATTACCTCATTCAATGTTACTATTGTGAAAACCATTTCTTTTTCAATATCTATTTGTTCCATATAGTCCTCCTTTCCTATATATCTTGGAAATTGGTTCTCAACTACAAATTCAATTTCAGTATCACAATTAAAATACTCATATTATCCATCTCTTTCCTCTATATCCTTATCAATGTTAATAACACAATCAAAATATTCTTCCCGTGAACCTAGATCCTAATACCTGCAAGAACACAACAAATGAACACATTAATAAGATCAAATGCAAGTTAGAATAGAGGTTCCCCATAAAATCCATTTAACCATATTCAAAATAGAAATAAAACAAGAACACAATGAAAGAAGATGAAAATAAGCTAAATCCTATTGAGAACATGCAAACTCTTGATCTTATGGGGGAGTTGGTGCCAATTTGATGTGGAAATTGGCCCTTTCCCAACTCCTTTGCAAGATTTTATGATGAATGGTGATGATGATCCACTTTGTTGAAGATTCAAGTGTGCTCCATGATGAAAAAATCTTCATAACCTAGCTATGGATTAAAAATTATGGATGAAGATTGCTCTAAATTTGAGTATAGTAAGTTTACTCAATTGGTGGATGATCAAATGAGGAGAGGAGCTCTTCATTTGTAGAATGATAAGTTGAAGAGATGGTCAAAATAGAGCAATGTGGGACTAACATTCAACCAATGGCAAGGTTCCACTTTCCAACATTTGATAGGATGAAGGTTGAGCACATTTTGATCCATGTGCAAGTTTGAAATTTGAATTTTATGAGATGACATGTTTAGGGGGGATGAAAGATGAGTTAAATTCCAAGTGGGAGACATGTAAGAGACAATTTAAGAGCTTTAAATGCTTTGTTGGATGGACAAGTTTATTTGGGGGGAGATTTCAAACTTGGAGGAATATTCCCTTTTTATGCCATTTTGAAAGTAAATAGGGAATTATTAAATCAACTAAATGATTTAATTGTGCAAGTTGCAAAATCTAGAGGATTTGAGTGATTAGGATTAGCATTGATCATGATTTGATTAATTTAAAGAAGATTAGTTGATTTGACCATTTTGACTTAGATTTTAGGATTTAAATAACTCAAAATGAGAAGAGAATGATTTAGACATAGTTAAATAAATATTTTTGATTTATTTAACCAAAGGGGGTGATGTTAGATTAAATTAGATAAATGTTTGATTTATTTAATTTAATTAGATGAACTTTAGATATTTAATCAAATAATATGGATTATTTAATTAAATAAAGATAGGAAGATGAAATGACCTAGCTAATTACACAAAGATAATGATTTAATTAAATCGAAGGATTTATTTAATTAAAAGGAGAATTATGATGAATTTAATCAAATAAGGCTATTCGATTAAATGGTTAGATAGAGGGATAATTCAGGATGAGGTGATGTTAGTAGATCAGGATCGAGTGTGCGATATCAATTTGTATATTTTATATGTCTAAATTTTGCCCCTCTTTGAAGCGATGCACTTGTTGCGTTGGTTCAAAGAAGAAACTATCTTGATCAAGATTCAAAAAAATTCTGATTTTTTGGATGCCCCACTATTGCCCTAGCGAGAATAATTACGCTGGTATACTACCCCCTCAAGAGATCAGGCAAAGAGGTTTGATTTGAGGGTCGATCTTTCGACAAAGAGGTTCAAGATCAGTTCAACTCTAATATTTGATGTAGACAGATTTGATGATTTAGACAGTCATCAGCCATGGGTAGCCTCATGCCTATTTTGATATACTACACCCACTTGATCCTAATTTGTACCATGACAGCTACATTATTGATGATATAAATGAGATGATTATGATGTTTATATGTAATGGATGATATGGATGCACATGATTTGATATGATGATTCTTTTATGATTATGCATATGGGTGATAGATGTATGGTTTATAAAAATCTTAGAGTAACCAATCTATATTATGCAATGATGGGGATGAATGCATGTGGTATGATTAATGATTTCTATATGGTATGATATGCATTATGTAGTATCCTGATGGTTTTGTGGATGCAAGGTAGATGCAATGGTGATGATTTATGATTAACTGTCATGGTACCATGTTAGCGCAGAAAAAAAGAGATTCCAACAAGACATGAGATGATGATGATGATGATGATGATGATGATGATGATGATGATGATTTTCTTACCAAGGAGTTGGGATTTTAAAAGGGCCAATTACCTTATTGTTTGATAACACACCTAGATACGATGCATCAAGGTATAGAGAACCAGGATGGCGTTGTACCTAGTGTGATGGACTTTGAATCAACAAACAAATAGGAGTATTCTTGTTCACACTTGATATACAGAAACCTTGCTAGGACGTACCTAACAAAGCAAGTATTTGCCAAGTTATATTACAAGAATGTCCAACAAGCATAGAAGATAAAAAAGATAATGATCGTTTCCCCATTCCTATTTCTCTAAATCCTTTCATTGGGGACATCATTGAGAGGTTATTGGAATGAGCGCAATAAGATAAATCAAAAGAAAAGATCAAGTAAACAAACAAGTCAATGTTCTTCATACCTCTAGCCAAAGGGATTTGTTTTGATAGGATAAGAATCCAAGTGATATCCAAAATGATGCCCATTGTCGGAATGATATATCCTAGGACATGCATTGTGTAGGATGATGATGCTTTGATAAGTTGATTGATAGGCTGTTGATATAAGGTTGATTGACCTGTTTGAAAGTGATCAAGAGTTTGATTTTGCGTTTAACGGTTCGTTTCTTTGATTTTGACTTTGTGTTTAAAGTTTACTTTTGCTAATTGTTGTGGTTGTTTATGTTTGTTTTGCCAAAGGATGAAAGCGACGATCAGTTTATTATGGATGATTAATTATTTTGAGTGAAAGCGAGATGAGATGAATGGATTTTTTCAAATATTTGGATGTTTTTGACATTTTTTGGAATGTTTTGAGGTTGTTTTTGGTATTTTCAAGATTTTACAAATGTTTTGATTTTTCAAATGTTTTTGTGTTTTCTAAGATTTTATGAATGTTTTTGGATTTTGATGTCTTGGGGGCTAATCAAAGATTATCCTTGCTTACGTTTAAGCTCATAGACGATGTAGTTTGGATTCCATGTTTTTGACGTTTTGTGCTTTTATGAGTGTTTTTGGGATTTTTTTATGTTTTGGATGGTTTTGGATTTTTCGGATGATTTTGATGATTTGGATATGGATATGTGTGATGATACCAGTGCTCTATTTGGGGATTTTGCTAAAAACCAAGCTAAGGTTGATTGATTAGATCGATGGATTGATGATGATAACATTGTTGAGGATGCACAACAATGCAAGGATAGTGTTAAGAAACACATGGATTGAGATGTTAATAGGATTGATGATAGCATTGTCAATGATGCACAACAATGCAAGGATTGGGAAAGATATCCCAAGATGATGATGGGTTGATTGGATTTGATTGGTCATGATTGATGAAGCTTGATTTGGAACAAAAGTTGTTCAAATGATTTGATGTGATGTTTGAAGTGCAACTTAGATGCAACTGATAGTGGTTACTTGGATTGATGTTTGATGAAAGGTGAAGACTGATAAGGAATGTCTTCTCATCAAAATATGCCATGGGCTAGTGATTTGGATTGTTGCTCACAAGTGGTTTGACCAATTTGATTTTTTGTTTTCTAATGTTCGGATCACCACATAAGTTGGAGCATATAGATCAAGATTTATTCTCAAAGCAAGATGTACATATCTGCCCCCAATGTCTAGCAATGTATGGAATGCCATGGGTGGATGCTCGGATAGGTGTATGGATGGATGGATATGGTAAGCACACAAAGGATTCCAAGGATTATCTTGTGATACGATAAGGTGTTCAGATAAAGAATGCTCATTTGGATAATGCTTCATGGCTCAGATAATGCTAGGGTAGGATAGGATCAATGAAAATGACCCATGTCAAGATGTTTACCATAAGCAAGTGTAAAGTGTGCCCCAAACTTTGTCAAGATCAAGATGACTCAGACTATGGATGCAGATGGATGAAAATGGATTGGATAAATGGTTCATGGATGAATGGATTTATTATGGATAAGATGGATGAAATGTTGGATTTATTATGGATGGGATGAGATGCTTCCACCTGAAATAGTGTACGCAGATGCTTGATTCTACTCATGATGCCTTTTTGCCAGGTTTTCATCATGGTCTTGCCCAAAGTGCCACCATAGTGGTTTTCACTAGAGGACATTTTTTTCTCTTTATTGTTTTTAATCCTTTTTCTAAATTTTTTTGGATTTTCATATTTTTGGATTTTTTTGGATTTTTTTGAAATATTTTAAGCTCATACTGAATCACAAGGTGTTACTAATGTAGATGCCCCTGTCATAATGTGTCATTGATATCCTGCCTGAAGGAGTTGGTTTGCTAATATACGTGCACTTGAATGGAACTTTTTGGATTCTTGATCTACTTTATTGATACTAGGGTTAACTCTGTCTTTGTGTGCACATCGCAATAGAGTTCCTTCGAAATTCTTATGATGAAGGGTCGCTGCCAATACATGGTCAATGTAAGAACTGTATATCATGCATGGAGGCATGGATGGAGTGTGTTTAGGGATAAGAGATGGATTGGTTGACAGTTTGGAACCTTTGACTCTCCAAACTTGGGAAGATGGGCAATAATGGGTGGATATGAAAGTGTGAAGGGAATTATGACCAACTGCTTGATACACTTTGTACGTTGCTTGAAAAGCCTGCTTTTGCTTTTGTGGACATCTTTGATGGATACTTTTCCCTTTTTTATTTTTCCCCATAGTTTCTTTGACTGATGGAGTTTTATAGGGATAATTTTTCTTTGTATTCTTTGGTATCCACTTGTATTTGATTTGTCCTTCATGCTTCTCTACTTTTTCTTTAATAACGTTCCTTGTGCTTTGATTCAAATCTTTCTTTTGATGTTGGTTCGAATTCGTGGATGGGGTGATGGGTGGATGAAGATTCATGATGTGGCTAGTTGTAGTATTGGCATCAATTTCATCATAAGGATTCTTCATGCTCCCTATGTTGACGTTTGCTTGAGATGAAGTTGTCCTTAGTATGGTGGTAGTAGTACCTTCATGCATTGATTCTGAATGTTTTGAGATCTCTTGTTTAGAATGCATTCTCTGATAAATGACCACTGCAGATGATATTATTTCAATTTGTTGCTCTGCTAACTCTAAAATATCTTGTTCTGTCTGACCTGCTTCCTTGAGTGGATAATGTTGGATATCTTCATACATGATGTCTTCAGTCTTGATTTTGGATATATCTGATCCTGATGTTGACAACTTTGTTTGACTGTAGGAATCAATAACCTAATCTTTTTGTGTAATAATATCAGGAGTAAAGGAATCTTTCTCTAAATGAAGATCATCTACATGTCCATCTGCAAAAAGCATCTCATAGTTAGATGGAGGAGTATGTGCTACATGGATATGATCATCTTGCATAGATAGGATATTTTCCATTAGATTATTGTAGTATCTTGAAGATACAAATTCTTGATCTTGAATGATTTCAGAGTTTCTTTTGACATGCTTTGGATCAAGTTCTTGACATGGGTCAGTTTCAAAGGATGGATTGCTTATAAAGTGTTCTTGAACATAATCATTAGGCATGGTAAGTGGTTCAATATCCTCTTGATATTTGATTGAATTTGGATCAAGTGTCGAGTTGAGGATTCCTTTAGTATCTGTAACCATGAGGTCAAAGGGTGTCAACATGTCTTGGAAGGGACCATTGCTAGACCTTGGGGAAATATTTTGATCATGCTTTGGAATAAATTCTTGAGATATGTCCTCTAACTCATAAGGTGATGTAGAGACATTTTCAACATGATCATAGGTGAATGGATTGTGCATTATGTCAATATGATCAAATAATCCTAACACTCCTTTAAATAGATCACCAAAAAGTGGCTCTTGATGTATGGTGAGTTGATCATCAGGAGGGGTAGAAACATCTTCAAGGTGCTCATTGATGGAGAGATCTTGATCATTGTTTTCCACAATTGTGGTGGAGGGATTTCCAATGTCTTCAACCATAGGATCAAATGATGTTGACATTTCTTGAATTGGATCATTGTTGGTTGGTGGATTTTGATTATGATGGAAAAGTGACTCTTGACCTATGTTGATTTGATCATTGGATGAAGTAGACACAACTTCAAGGTGCTCATTGATTGATAGATTTTGATCATTATTGCCAATGGTTATCATTTTTCATGTTTGTGCTTGTGTTTGTTGGGAAACTTGAGAGGCTTGGGCAGCTTGAGAGGCTTGTTGCACTTGTTGAGCTTGTGTTTCTTGTTGCATGGCTAGATATTGTTGGATGGCATTTTGGTAGGCCTGGTGAGCTTTTAGCGCAATGTTATATTGTCTTGCTACATTTGGTTTTGGTGGTAGTGGTGGTGGATTTGGAATTGTGTTGGATGTAGTGACAAGTGGTTGAGATATGATTGGAGCGATCATGGTAGTGAGGGGTTGAGATGTGATGGGTTTGATTGAGGTGATAGGTCTTTGGGAGACCATATTTTGATTTTTCGGGATTGATGTTTTCATTTGATTAGATACCATCTATTGGTGCGGTGTCGATGGTATATTCAAAGGATTTGATGCGATGGCTTGATTGGTGTTAGGTGGATTGATTTGGATGGAGTGATTGGTGCTAGGTAAAGGGGGGAGCCCTAAACCAAGGAATGATGTTGGTATGGGTAATGGTGGTGGAGATGTCTCTTGGCGCAATGACTCAACTATTTTGGTAAGTGTAGAAATTTGATCTCGCCAAATTTGATTTTGATTTTGATCTTGACTCCCTTGATATAGTTGATTTGGTTTTTGTTCAAGCAAATTTGGGATGTATACTTGTGATTTTTCAATGGGATCATGAACAAATTGATTTTGGACAATGTTGTGACTTGGGATGATGTTCAGATTTGGCATTATGGGTTGAAATTGAACATTTTTGATGTTGGGAATCATATTGCCTTGATTTAGGTAACTTGGATTTTGCATGGTGTTACCTTGACTTGGATCAATACATGGAGTCGTTATCATCGTGTTTGGATTTTGAACAAAATTTGTCTGATCTGAAAACATATCCATCCCAAATTTTTCTAGATTCATGTTTGGAAAACTTGTACTTGGTACATTCTCATTTGGCATGTAGGGATTTAGTGGGATGACGTTGTTCGTTTGAAGGCTCATGCATTGGGTGTTTGGTTGATGGATTTGTAGTTTTGGATTTAGATCTACCATCAGGAAAGATGTTTCAATCTTTGATTTGGACATACTCACACTTGTTGTATCATTGACATTTGTAGAAGGTAATGATCCCATGTATGGATTGTATAAGTGTGAGTTTTGATAATCAATCGACATTGCAAGGTTTGGAAAGTTTAGTTGATTTGGATTACTCATGATGTATGGATCAAGTTTATATTCCATGTTCTTCTTGTGTTTTGACCTTGTTGTAAAAGTGACCTCTAAGGTGCTTAGGACCAATGATGATATGGAGGATGAAAAGGGGTGAATGATATGAGTGTTGAACATTTAGGGACCTTGGATCAATGCTAGACTTAGGGCTTGATTTTGATCGGTTTGGTTTGGATAATGAACTTGTAAACCCTAAGATGTTAGATGTGATCTTAGGATGAATTTGTTCAAAGGATTGCTGATTTAATTAAATGTATGAGAAAGGATGCATTCCCATACTCCTAACTAAACAAGGTGATTTTGATTTTGATGATTTACCCTAGTCTAGAATGTTGTTTCCAAAGCTCTAAAGTTGTTTGGTGGGATGAAGGTGAAAAATGTTTGGGATGGATGAAGTGTTTGATTTGATCCTAAATGAACCTAGGAAGGACTTGTTTCCAAGACCAAGATAGTGAAGAACATGCCTTTCTCTAAAATTAATTCAAAAAAAGATCAATGTTTGCATGAAAACCATACGACCAAAAGATGCCAAGCACATATGTGGGGTCCAATTGATTTAATCTTTGCTTAATGGATTCTTTTTACCACAAACACACTCTTGATTAGATTTTGAAACTAGATGTCTAATGTCTCAACTTTCCCCTTATCCCGCAAAGTGTATTATGCGGAAACCGAGGAAATTCGAGGCAAGAGTTACCTATTGTTGACCTTAGTAGGAGCAAATTGAGATGAAATCCCAATGCTTAGAAGCCTCTAAGGATACGAATCCCAAGGGAAAGAAATAACATGTGAATTTTTTCAAGGATATTTGCTTCTCCTAAAGGGTTTGAGATTTTATGCTCATGTTGAATGTTGGTTTTCTAGTGTTTTCGATCAAAAGCACTGTGTTTTCAAAATGACTCATAAGCAATATAACATCCTAGCTTAATTGGTACATTTTTCTTGGTGGGCTTGCCTCATTCCCTTCATAGTAGAAGAGATGATTTTACATGCAACTAAGGAAAAAATACAAAGGTATGTTAAGAATGAAGTCTTAACCTCTATATTTCAACCAAGATCAGACATGGCAAGTAACTTTTTGGAATCTAAGTTCCAATGCACCACTTTGATAAAATCGCTCAATGGATCAATTGGTCACTACAAAACAAGGGTTCTATTTCAGAATTTTCATTCATGGAGATTGACCCATATGGCAAGAGTCCCCTTTCAGATCCATCTTGTCAGAATCAACAGTGTGATATTGGCGTTTACTCCAATACCCACATTTATATCCCAGTTGGAAATACTCTTGGCTTTAGAGTGTTACCGATTGATTCATTCCCTTGGGTGAGTACTTTTTCCCCAAGGTAGGCCCTCTAAGATAGACAAAAGCAAATAGACTTATTCATAGTTCGATCGACCCTTGTTTAGAAACAAGGGGAGAACACATGCAATAAATTCATTCACACTCGCACAAGATTTTGTTCAGTTTTAAACCCAAAAATGAAGTGTGGAGGTGATTGCTTTTTCTTAACCTAAAATCATGAAAAAGGCCTTTTGATTCTCAAGATCGCTATAAAGCGCGAGAGAAGCGCATACATCCTTTTTCAATGAGGCTAGTTTAAGTAAGCCATCACAAAAAAAAAAGTTACACTTGTTCATTTTAGATCCCCAAAGCAATTGTGATTTCTTTTTAAGCACCAAAAGACAAATGAGAGTTGCTTTATTCAATTGTTAACCAAAAAACAAACTCTAGTAAGTTGTGTTCCTAATGTTCATTTTAGCCCTTTGTAGCAAAAAATTGAAATGTTCTTTTTAGAGCCCAAAAGAAATTTAGTAGGTCCTAAAATCTTGAAAGATAGCAAATCCTTAGAAGAGGGATTATAGTTTCTTCCCAAAGTGTTCAAAAACACTTGATACAATAATGTGATAATGATTTTTTCTTTGAATTCCATGCTCCATGATCCTTTAAAACCTACAATACAAGATCCAAATATTATATGACATCAAGGAACAAAAAGATATGAAGGTTAGATAAATGATTAAGCATGAAAACCCTAAAATTTAGACCAAGTTTCATTGTGATTTGACATTAAGTGAAATTTTGAAAATTTAAACTCTATAAAAGTTAATAATAACCTATACCATTTGATATCTTATTAAATTCTACCCCATTTCAAAAAAAAATCTTCGAAAAAGACTAAAAAATGACCAAGATATGGCCATTTTAAGTTTGCATGAAAAAGAAAGAAATCCAAGCGGTTCTGTTTGTGATGGCAGCTCTGTTTGATTTTGTAGCGGTGCTATATGGCGATGCTGGAGACTCCAGCAATGCAGTTTGATTTTTGAGTGGTGCAGTTTGATTTCAAAGCGGTTCTGTATAGCCCCATTGTATTGTGAGTGGCGCTATATGGCCCCATTGGACTATCAGTGGTGCTGTTTGAAGTTTTTAGCATTGCAGTTTGTTTCCAGCGGTGCTATATAGCCCTGCTGGACTGTGAGTAGCATTGTTTCCTGTAAACAAACAAAAATGCGTAATTTTGACAAAAAACGTGATTGGAATGTGAGATTTCCCTCCTTCTAGCGCCAAAATGTGAACCTAGATCCTAATACCTGCAAGAACACAACAAATGAACACATTAATAAGATCAAATGCAAGTTACAATAGAGGTTCCCCATAAAATCCATTTAACCATATTCAAAATAGAAATAAAACAAGAACAAAATGAAAGAAGATGAAAATAAGCTAAATCCTATTGAGAACATGCAAACTCTTGATCTTATGGGGGAGTTGGTGCCAATTTGATGTGGAAATTGGCCCTTTCCCAACTCCTTTGCAAACTTTTATGATGAATGGTGATGATGATCCACTTTGTTGAAGATTCAAGTGTGCTCCATGATGAAAAAACCTTCATAACCTAGCTATGGATTCAAAATTATGGATGAAGATTGCTCTAAATTTGAGTATAGTAAGTTTACTCAATTGGTGGATGATCAAATGAGGAGAGGAGATCTTCATTTGTAGAATGATAAGTTGAAGAGATGGTCAAAATAGAGCAATGTGGGACTAACATTTAACCAATGGCAAGGTGCCACTTGTCAACATTTGATAGGATGAAGGTTGAGCACATTTTGATCCATGTGCAATTTGAAATTTGAATTTTATGAGATGACATGTTTAGGGGGGATGAAAGATGAGTTAAATGCCAAGTGGGAGACATGTAAGAGACAATTTAAGAGCTTTAAATGCTTTGTTGGATGGACAAGTCTATTTGGGGGGAGATTTCAAACTTGGAGGAATATTCCCTTTTTTATGCCATTTTGAAAGTAAATAGGGAATTATTAAATCAACTAAATGATTTAATTGTGTAAGTTGCAAAATCTAGAGGATTTGAGTGATTAGGATTAGCATTGATCATGATTTGATTAATTTAAAGAAGATTAGTTGATTTGACCATTTTGACTTAGATTTTAGGATTTAAATAACTCAAAATGAGAAGAGAATGATTTAGAATTAGTTAAATAAATATTTTTGATTTATTTAACCGAAGGGGGTGATGTTAGATTAAATTAGATAAATGTTTGATTTATTTAATTTAATTAGATGAACTTTAGAGATTTAATCAAATAATATGGATTATTTAATTAAATAAAGATAGGAAGATGAAATGACCTAAATAATTACACAAAGACAATTATTTAATTAAATCGAGGGATTTATTTAATTAAAAGGAGAATTATGACGAATATAATCAAATAAGGCTATTCAATTAAATGGTTAGATAGAGGGATAATTTAGGATGAGGCGATGTTAGTAGATCAGGATTGAGTGTGCGATATCAATTTGTATGTTTTCTATGTCTACACTTCCTTATCCTCTTGCAATTAACTGTCATCCATGCAAATCTCTTTATCACATGAGAAATCATCAATTAATGCAAATAGAGGCTCACCAAGCTCTTCCTCACCTTCTTCCTTGCTTACAACTGTAGTGTTTTCATCTACAAAGACACGTATTTCTACAACTTCTTCTACATTACTCTTATCATACTCAGACAAATCAAAACCTTCACAGAAATCAGAATTTACCTTTTCTTCAACCATTACCACTTGGGTTTCCTCTTCTTCAAGGTCCTCCATTACTCTCCACTCTTTTGTGGTTGCTACCACCTCTATATCTTCATCCTTCATGTTTTCCAATAGACATCCTTCAATTTTAGGTTTAGGTTCGTCAACATGCTCATACTCATACTCTTCCTCGATATCACATGCATGATACGCTATTGCATCCTCTTTCTTTCCTATATTCAAAACATCTTTAGAAAAATAAAATTTATCTTCAGCTCTTCTCTTCTCTAGTTTTCTCCTTCTAACCACGTCCTCCAATTCCTTTATTTGTTATTGTATCTCCATCAATTTTCTTGGTATAAGGATCCTAATCAGACTCGGAGGTTAAATTTTCTCCACTTTTATCGGTGAGGTGTCCCCCCAAATTATTTAATAGGGGTTTGGGGGAAGTTCCCCCAAGATGGGGCCATTCCTCTATTTAATCTTTATTTGCATTTAATTGGTATTTTTTGCATTCAATTCCTAACAAATTCAACTCTCATTTTCTCTTGATCCCTCTCTCTAATTCTCTCTCTGATTTCCTCTAGTCTGGGAATCCTTAGAATTCATCTAATGATAATTCCCTTTCTCTTTTCCATTTTCCAAGCATCTCAAATTTGTAACAACACAAATCTTTAACCCTCAGGTTACTTTTAGAGACTCACAAGCCCCTTTGTAGTTACAAGTACACTCCTTGCAACAATATCTCACTCACACAACTATCTTCTACCCAACAAAGACCCTGGAAGATGCTTCCTCTACCCAACCTTTCTCAATGGAGGAACTCTACACCTTCTACCCAAATTTATCTCTGCTAGAGGATAGTAGTCACGAACCCTCTTTCATCCCTACAATAAACAATGTAGTTTCCCAAAATCCTCCCTCTGCTCGTCACCCATAGGTCTTGTTGCATACTATGAACTCTCAAGATCTTTTGGCTCTGATACCAATGATGAAGGGTACTCCCCTTAGCATGTCAAACTCACAACAACGTCATAGAAGGAACAACCAATATGCAGAAAGAAAGTAAAGATATTTTATTATTATCAAATGGAAAAATAGAGTATATCACTACCTAAAATACATTGGCTTCGATTACAAAAAAATCTATCATAATGACAAATCGGAGCCTTCAAATTCTACTCTTTGATCTCCTATATCACACCTACAGGCTACTATGCCACTTCCTCTTTGTCTTCTTCCACCTTTTTGATGATCTATCTCTGTCTCTATATACTATACTCCTTTTTAATGTTGGCCTCACTTTTTGACATTCTTTCTCTCCATTTTGTCGTAGTACTACCTCATCGTCCAATGAGTCAGTGATATTTCATAGGAAGTTAACTAATTGTCTAATTTGTCTTCCCAAATATGCCATTGATGACCTTCTTCATGCCTCGCTATCAAAAACACAATGTGTTATTGGGTTGAGACAATTCCCTGTCACCCCAATATTCTCCCTCTCACCGATCGCCATCCTCATCATCATTCAAAATTTGCAACAACAATGTGAATTGTTGGTCATCCAATTGCATTATGTTACTTTTCCATCCATTTCATCGAACTCCATCATCATTACCTTCTTTTCACTCCCACCAAGGTCAATGCCATGTCTCCCTGTGTCAAGGGGACACTCAAGTAGCTCTCATTGATACCTAGAAGTCACACTGATCAAACTCCAATTATGTTGTCAAGGATACTCTAAAACATCTCACTCTAAAATAAGATCTCCTCAATGTTATTCTCACTCAATCATTCATTTCCACCTCACCGTCGTCATCACTTTATCAGCCTATCGAAGGGACTTGTATCTCCATCCTGCAAAAAATGATGTGTTCCACCGATATGAGCACACCAACCATCATGAACATCACCACCTTGTTGTAGTGTTGAAGGAACTCAATAAGTTGTTCTATCAATGCTCATATGTCAACCCAATGAAGAACTTCGACCGTTGCAAACTCATGTTATCACCATGTGACCTATTTCCATCGTCATGTTGAAGGGACCTTAAACTAGGTTCCTCTGAAATCCTCATGTCATGCAAATGAACCTATTGACTGAACATAGAATGTCGTTAACACTGAATGCCAACATCTACCTATTACATCCAAAGGTTTGAACTCCTTCAAATCACCATACTAAAGCTGATTCAACCCTTATTCAAAAAGGAAACACCACAAGTTGATGCAGGATAGCTTCTATGTCCTAGATGCTCCTACATCAAATAGGCACCCAAAAAGAAGAAATAATAGATAACATAGTTACTAGGAAAAAATATAGTGAACATGAGGTAAGGAAGCTACAAAAGTTATTAAGTAGATAGTGGGAAGGATGAGAACAAGAGGGTAACACTTGGATCTCATAATGGAAATTAAAAATATTAGATAGAAACAAATGGTGGGAGTTTAATTAGGGTAACTCATAGGAGCTATGTTTTTTCAACTAGAGAGGAATAATGTGAGAGCATAACTTGCAAAGGTCATAACTTTCGGCTCATAAATTTGATGATTCCTATTTTTTAACATAATATATTTTGAATTTTTATATTCCCACACTCTAATTTTCCCAATTACTGATCATTTCGATAAATTTTAGGGCTTAATTCAACCATCTAAATCTTCAAAATTATAATTTAGTATTTTATGATTATATCCTTTTTGCACTTGTATCTGAGTATGCAATTGGGTTCGAAGTCATTATTAATAAAAAATAGGATATTTATAAGATACAATATAATTAATATGACTTTTTTGTTGGATTTAAAATTAGTAAAAAATTACTAGTTTTCCAAAATTAACTATTTTGGTTTCTCTAAGAAATTTTTTAGTAGACTACTTTTTGGTGCATCTTAATAATGCTAGATAGTGGGTGAGATATAATTTATTTTAAAGGAAATAATATTACGTATTTTGTCTTAGTTGTTGAAGAATACCATAAAAATTTATGTGTTTTAAAATTAAAATTATTGTTACATTTTTAGATACATTAGGCGTGAAATAAGAAAAGCAATTATATTACTCTAAATCATCCCTCATTGATAAGACTTAATTGGAATAAAATATTCTTAGTATGTGGGGACATGAATAATTTTTTGGATCTTTCTATCATTCATACCACTTTTTTAATGGAATCCTTAGTTAAACAATTCCCCTTGATGAACCTAAACATCACTTTCACAAGAAACTCCAATTGTTGAAGATCAAACTCACATAAAAAATTATATAATTAGATGTGTTCTTGCAATATTTTCATGTATTATCTCATGGTAGGAATGGTGATGGTAATACTACTTATTAGGTTTAATCATGGGAGTAATTCTTATTCTTCCACTAATAAGATCTTATAACATTTGGTTATAATTATATGCATATCTTTTATAGTGATGGAAACATCAATATTCTACTTCACCATGAGATATCCCTTAGTTGCTCTAGTAGCTATGATATTGTAACATTATTCCTTAGACATGAGTTTTTCTAATTCAATATTTAGAAATAAATTGGATCTCTAGAAGGATATTTTGGGGCTTCAAATCATAGTACAAAGAACATGATCGACAATGTTTTTGGTAATAATTAGTTCCTCTCATGATGCCAAGATAATGTCAAATCATGTAGGCTATGAAAGGATGGTGAAGTGTTAAAGATATACATCTTTAAGTAATTTTTCACAAAAAATCATCTATGTTACTCTCAATACAAAAGTTAATTGGATGTACTAAATTACAAGGTGAATAGAGAAAATTCCTATCATCATAATTTATTACCTTTGCAACCACAAAATTGTTATTTTTTAATATTTTCTTAATAAAAAATTATACAACCTCCTCCACCTAGCTTTAAAATTTTTGGTTGATATCTATAGTGGCATGTAGTTGAATCTTAGGACTAATAGATTTTAGGGAAGGGAAATAAAATTTCCTTTCCTATCTTAAATATCTTCCACTTTAGTAGTAAAATATAACCCAATTTCAAATATAAAAAATTTCAAGAAAAAATAAAATCCTTTTTAAAACCTATTTGAATCTTCATCTTTGCTTTATAACTTGCTTTGGCAAGGAGAATCCGGAGGCTAAAATTGAAGGTATAATCCCACTAAGAGATTCATGTCTTACCATCCTAGATGTATGTAAAAACAATTCCATAATCATTCATACATACTAATTTATAACATATATGTTCTCCTAATAAAATAACATCAAGTATGTAATTTTTTGAGCCTCAAGCCCATTAAGTACAAGATTAAATCATCTACTTACGTCAAGCTAAGAATAATTTAATCCCTCACATATAGGTATTTTAATTGCAAGAAACAAACTATAAAATATATGGGTCCATATAGAGCAATGCCCATATTTTCCTCAATACAAAAATCAAAGTCAATGTTCAAAGATGAGAGATTTTTCCTTAATTTTTTAGGAAAATGTTTCATAATAATTGACACTAGTTAGTGCTCCATAAAGATATGGATTTAGTTATTTAGAATATTTATTTACCATGTCAATCTAATGTTTTTGATTATTTATGTAGGGGAAAGGCCCTGAACCCAATACAAGAGTATCTCAAAGAATTAAAAAAAAAAAGAGTTTAGTAGAAAAAACAAAGAAATATCAAGACTGACACTTAGATTCATCAAAAAAATATTGATGATATGATCTTCTTAGGGGAGGCCTCTTTGAGGAAAGCTAAAATTATTAAATCTATATTATTTAAGTATGAAGTTGATTTTGGTTAGAAATTCAGTCTACCCAAAAGCCCCACCTTCTTCTTGAATACTCCTGAGGATAGGAAGAGAAAGATTGCTTGGATATTCCAGTGTGAGGTTGGTGAACTTCCACTTATTTGGGCCTATTGTTATGTTCTAATAAATTTCATGCTTCTTTGTGGTTGGGTATTATTGATAAGTTTCAGTCCAAACTTGTTGGATGGAAAGGGGCTTTACTCAGTTAAGCTGGTAAGGTCCCATTTATAAAAGCCACTCTCTAAAATATTCTGTTCTATGCTATCAATCTTTTCAAGATCCCCAAAATATTTTTGGACAAGATTGAGAGCATTCAGAAAAAAAAATTGTGGTTTGGGACTGAAGAAAGGAAAAGGATGCACCTTATGTCTTGGGAGGAGGTCTGGAAGCCTAAGAAGTGGGGTAGTCTTGGTATCAAAAAATTAAAGGAATTTAATTATTCCCTCCTTTCCAAACAACTTTGGAGACCTCTCTGATAATACCAAATGGGCGTGGATCCATTCTAGTAAGTATCTTAGTGGCATTGACAAGTTCAAAGATTTCTTTGCAGATAAATTTGTTCCTATTTTTGGTTTGGATCTTTGGAATGTTTTGATCAAATTATGTTTTATTATTTCCAATGGGCTAAGATGGTCTCTTGCAAATGGGTGCAACATTATTTTTTGGGATGATTGGTGGGTTGGGAGCTTCCCTCTGAAAACTCTTCCTTGGGCTTGTCCTCTTATGGATTTTTGTATTAGATCTTTTAGCTATTATATTGTTGATTGTATTCTTGATGGTAGATGGAAGGTTATTCATAGTGTTCAGCCAGGTCTTGAAGATATTCATTTTTTATTCTCTTTGGTGCATATTTCAGTTGTCGCCCCTACTGATCGTATTATTTGGAATTTCTCTTCTTTTCTTAATTTCTTTGTTGTGTCTTCCTTTTCTCTATAGTTTATATGTTTTGGTCCACCTCCTTTCTATGCTTCCTTGTGGAATCCAAAGCTAATCCCTAAAATAAATATCCTTTTCTAGTTGTTGAGCCAAAATAAAGTGTTTACTATGGATAATTTGTGGAAAATAGGTTTCATGATACCTAATAGTTATTTTTTGTTCAAATAAGATTCTGAGAGGTACATCCATCTTATGGTTGGCTATAGTTTTTTTAATGATGTTTGGGCTTATTCTTTGTCTCTTTGGAACTTGAGTTGGGTTTTTCCTTCTTATTTCTATGATATTTGTTCCCAATGGGTTGTCCCCTCCACTAACCTCTATCTCTTATTTCTTTGGTCTCTTATAAATTGCCTCATGTTGCATGGGGAATATGGATTGAATAGAATAATAGGATTTTTAGAAATTCCTTTATGTCTTCTCTCAAAATGTCCTTTAAATTTATTTCTTCTATTAATGATAACTTTTTAGCTAGGGTTTTTGATGCTAACATTGCTAGTCCTAAAGCTCATGCTAGTGAGTATGACTATCATGTTGTTCAACGTTGGAGGCTTCCTTTTGATATCTCTTCTCTAATTGTGAAATATAAGAATTATAGAGATAACATTTATTGGAAAGCTCCTCCTAGGGATTGGGTTAAAGTTAAATTTTATGAAGCAACTAAAGGAAATCTAGGACTTTCTTGCTATGGGGGAGTGATTAGAGATTCTAATCCAATAGGTTTTTTTCTATAGTGGTTCTCCCTATGGGAATCCATACAAACCACTTTGTGGAAGTAGCTACAACCTACTATGGTCTCAAAATAATTCATTCTAAAGGTTTCAAGAGGGTTTGGATTGAGGTTGATTCTTTAAATATCATCAACTCTCTTAAGGAGTTGCAAACCCCTAGTTTGTCAATTGAGAAAATTATTAAAGACTTGATTTAAACTATCTTAAACATCTTTGATGTTTGTCATATATCTCATGTCTATTGAGAGGGTAATAGGTTAGCTAATTTCTTTGCTAACCTTGGGGTTTCTGCTTTACCTAGAGATTGGGGGACTTATGACCCTCTCCCCTCTTAAGCTAAGAATATCTTATCTCATGAAAGTTAGTTCCCCTATGTAATGTCATAAAATTGTACCCCTTGCAGTTTCACATACATTATTGCATCAACTTTGGTTACCACACCCTTAGCACTTGTGTGGCTCATTTTAGCCCTTGCATCAGCCTTTTTCCCCTCTCAAGATGCTCACAACCCCTTTTCAGCAACTACCTTTGGGTGTCATCTTTTCATCGAACCTCATACTTTTCCCCTTCTCATTTTTTTGGAGTGCAATGTGTCTCGACACTAGTGTGTCATGTGGATGTCTATGGGTTGCACTAGTGTCCTATGACATTTTGGCATTCTAATGATTGTCTTCTAGGTTCCTTGCCATGTGTTAGCTACTTTTGTTGGTGGTAACAGTCCGAGATTCCTTGTAACGGCTCAAGAAGCTTCTTTTCCCTCTTATTCTTTATTTTAAATCTATTATTTCAATCCATTAGCTCTCTCTTAGGTCTTTCTCTCTTGGATACACTCTATTTTCCCTATTTTCTCTCTTTCTTGCACAACTCTCTCACTTGTTACAATAGCCTCAAGCTCTCAAGTGTTTATAACACTCTTTGCAACTCTCTTGGCTCTCACAGATTTGTCCCTCTCCTTAGCTTCCTCAATCCTTGTAGGTGATATCTATCTTGTGCCTCATGCCTTTGAGCATCTTGGGATTTCTCACATCCCCTATCTATTGCATCTCTATTTTATGATATGGGTTCTCCTCCTTGAGTGGGGATTGCTTTCATCACTCGTGTTCATTTCATTTCTACTTATTATTTCTCTCTATCTATCTTGTTGTCTTTGGAGGCTGGGAACACCGAAATGGGGGTTTGACTATGGTAAGCCCCTAAACAGCCCCAACACTTTTCCCTCAATCTTATGTGTGTAGGTGTTGAAGATATTCACTTGTTGGAGGCTTCATCACTTGGTTTTTTGTGAGTAATTTCTTTATCCTCGTTAGTATTATTGTTTACCTCATTTTATTTTTGTTTTATCATATCCTGCTACCTTCTCACATTTCAATATTTCTTAGCAGTCAGAGTAGAAGTAGTTGCTTTGTTGTTTTTGAGACATGTTCTTATTTTTTAGTCCATACAAGATGCCAATGTGCCTCTAGGACTGTAATGTGTCGTGTTGTAGTCCAAAATCTATACAACTGTCCTTTGGCCAAAAACTTTCTAGTCTATCCAGAAAACCTTTGCGATCTACTCTTTCTGATTCTAGAACTCTCGCTTTGATCCTTGAGGTAGTTTAGGGAAATTCATTCCCTGGGAATCTCTTGAGAATAAAGAGACTTAGGATCAGCGAATCCCTTTTCTCTACATTTTGGTGAACCCAACGTGAAAACACCTTCCCCAAAACTTTTTTCAGGGTGATGCCGCAAACCCCATTTCTTGCTATCAAAGTGATACGTCAACCTTTGGATGAATTTTTTAGGCATTATTTAGTATATTTAGCTTACTATTTTCAAGATGCATTTAATATCTTCTTTGATCATTTCAATCTCTAATTTTATTCAAAGTGTAGACATGGAAAATGTACTGATTGACATTGCACATCTGATCCCGACTACTAACACTTATTTCATCCTAAATCATCCCTTAGTCTAACCATTTAATCAAATACCCTTATTTGATTAAATTCATCAATCTTCCTCTCTTAATTAAATAAATCATTTATCTGATTAAGTCATTTAATTAAATCAATCAGTCTGATCTAATTATTCCTATTTAGTTAAATAATCAATCTTATTTGATTAAATCCCTAAATTCTATCTCATTAAATTAAATAAATTAAAGCATTATTTGATTTAATCTAAATTCAGCTCCTTTAATTAAATATATCAAAAATCCTTATTTAATTAATCCTTTTATCATATTGGGGTTGGGGCCCTATCTCAGTTGGCTAAATATTTCCTGTTGCAAGAGGTTGGTCATGAGGTCTAGTCTCCCCCACCCCCATGGTACCGGAGGACGTGTCGCACCAATGCCACTGGTCACGTTAAAAAGTTTACCAGGCGCACTGCAGTTTATATGGGGTCATGCTACCCGATTCCTGCAGTCTAAAAAAAAAATCCTTTTATCATATTCTTCTCATATTTGATTTAAATCAAGCCATAAATCTAAATCAAATTTGTCACATCATCTAATCTCCTATTAAATTAATTAACCCTTGATTAATTTAATTCTAATTCATGTCCCATCCTCTATCTTTTGCCACTTGCATATGAAAATAGATTTAATCCATTTACTAAATCCCTATTTTCTCTCAACATGGCATAATGGAGGAATATTCTCTCAAATTTGAATTCAAATCCAAGTGGACTTTGTCCTTCCAAAAAGACATTAACTTCACTTAATAATTCCTTTTTCCTTTAGCCAAGTGGCATTTAAGACATTCCTTTTCCCTCTTACATGTCATTTCAATCTTATTTGATTAAATCCCTAAATCTAAGTTATCAATCTTATTTGATTAAATCCCTAAAGTCTATCTCATTAAATTTGACACCCATTTCGAGGAGCTGCAAGGGTTGCTGTTGTTGCTAACACATAGAGGATTAATGGCTTTCTTGGGATTGGTGGCATGAGGACCGGAGGTGTGAGCAGATATTCTTTGATTTTTTTGAAGGCTTCCTCACACCTATCATCCCATTTGTACTCTACCCCCTTGTGGAGTAGGTGAGAATAAGGTATTTTCTTGTCTACTAGTTGTGCTATGAATCTGCAGATAGATTGAAGCCTGCCTTGGAGACCTCTTAACTATTTTAATGTTTTGGAAGCCTCCATCTCTAGGATTGCTTTCAATTTTGCTGGATCTATTTCAATTTCCCTCATTGATTTTATGTATCCCAGTAGCTTTCCTGATTGTACGCTGAAGACGCACTTTTTTGGGTTGAGTCTGACTTTATATTCCTCCAGCCTATCAAAAATAGCACTCAAGGTTGCTATGTGATCTTTCCTTTTCCTGGATTTTTCTAGTATGTCATCAACATAATCTTCGATAGTTTTGTGGATCATGTCATGGAGGATTAGTCTCATGGCTCTTTGGTAGGTGGCCCCACCATTCTTTAGGCCGAATGGCATCATATTCCAATAGTAGGTCCCCCATGGACAAGTGAAGGCCATTTTGTGTTGGTATTCTCTGGAAATCATTATTTGGTTGTACCTAGAGAAACCATCCATCAGAGAAAGCATTTTGTGTCCCATCATCATGTCTACAATCATGTCAATGTTAGGCAACGAGAAATCATCTTTTAGAGAGGCTTTGTTTAGGTCTCTGAAATCCGTACAGATTCAGATGCCTCCATTAGGTTTTGAAATAGGAACTAGATTTGACACCCATTCCAGGTAGTCGATTGGTCATATAAATCCTACATCAAGTAGTTTCTTCAATTCCATTTTGACTAGCAAGGCGATCTGAGGATGCATTTTCCTGAGCTTTTGTCTTATAGGTTTTGCTTCAGGATATACTGCTAGATGATGAACCACAATCTCTAGATCGATTCTAGGCATGTCAGCATAACTTCATGCAAAATTAACCTCTCTTTCCCTTAGGAAAGCAGCTAGGAGTTCTTGTTCCTCTGTCATTAGTGATTCAGCATAGAATGTGATGTGTGGAGTCTCCTTTGTTCCCAAGTTAACCGGATTGCATTTTTCGGCTAGGACCACCGATCTTTTCTGGTGTAAATCTCTAAGAGGAAGATTGAATCCCCCATCCTCGAGCACCTCAAAGAGGTTTTCACCATTGGATGCATCCTTTCTTTTTACTATTTTTGGGTTGGAGAGTGCCACAGTGTAGTTTTCACTCAAGGACTTAGAGATTATTCTTAGTTTTTCACTTTTACGATTGAGGGATTCAATGGTTTCCCCATAGTATGCATGTGTGTCCAACTTGATGATGAATCCTCCTTTATGATCCCCACATGGAATATTATCCCATAGTCCCATGAATTTTGAGAGTGCCTCATCATTTTTGAATGTGTTAATAATTGGCGGTCCTCGTTGGTCATACTCGATGAGTTTAGGGTAGACTAGACGAATTTCATGGTTTTAGTTTTCAGACTCATAAGATAGGGTGCTAATCATAAGGAGTGAGGAATTCTCAAAAAGCATTGGTAGGTCAGTTATGTCATTTTCCTCATCATCACTACTACTATAAACATCAGTTATATCAAATGTAAAATTGTCTATGACTCAACTGGTAGACACAGGTAAGCGAAGTTCAGATGGTGTTGGTTCATGGGAAGGCCTGACTGCTTTAACTGGGGGACCTCATCCATGTATGGTTATACTTGGAGGGGTACATCCAAGGCCAATATTTCTCATTCATGTCTTCGAAATGATGAGTATTAGAAGCCTATTGTCATTTTTCCCTAGTTTATGGTTTCTGTTATAGCCCATTGCGAGCATCATTTGCAAACCTTTGTTGTTGTCATCCATTGGTAGATCAGTTGCTAGTCTATTGTCTTGATACAAAAGATGGGATAGGTCCTCCTCTATTACTTCTCAACCAAGATCTCCCCAACTTCTGAAGTTGGAATAACCTTCAGGGGATGTTTGGGATGTGGAGGCTTCATTTGATTGCGGTCGTCCTCGTGATCTAGGAGACTATGGTAACTCTCCTACCACAAAAGCATTTTTGGGAATTGTATAGTTTCGACAACCATTGCCCTGAATGATGACTTTGATATCATAGATGGTTGGGATAGCGGGAGTGGTGGCTTCCTCTGTTGCAAAAGTGGAAGTGAGAGTGGTTGGATCAATATATGGTGTTGATGGACCTTCATCTTTTTTAGGTACTTGAGGAATTTTGTAGTATTTTTCCTCTAGGTTCTTGCAGTACAAGAACGGTTCAGGATCTCCATGGATGGTGACCTCTTGTCCTTCATATGTGAATTTTACACATTGATGGAAGGTTGATGCTACTACTTGCATTGCATGGATCCACGGACATCCTAGGAGAATGTTATAAGGAAATTCAACGTTCAGGACCTGACAAGTTGTTTCCATGATTGATGGCCCTACTTGATTAGGGATTTGGATTGTGCCCTGGGACACTGTTTCCTGATCATCATATGCCCTAATTGTTATGCCTTTTCCTGTGTCGATGGAATCCTATGAGATTTTTAGGTTCTTAATGAGCTTGAGGGAACTAATATTCAAACCTGCACCTCCATCCACCAAGACTTGCTTGACTTTATTTTTTATGCACTAGGACCTCTAAATGGAGTGCATGGTTGTGAGATGGTTGAGCGGGATAGTCTTGATTGGAGAATGTAAGGAGATTCAGAGTGATGATGTTTTTGACCATAGCTTGGAATTGTTCTGCATCAAGATCTGCGGGGATAGTGGATGAATCCAATGCTTCCTCAAGGATTTTCTTGTGGGCAGATGAAATTTTTAGCAACTCCATGATGGGGATTTGTGTCAGGGTTATTTTTAGTTGGTCAAGGACATTGTAACCACTGGGAACAGAGCATGGGTTGGGTGCGGGTGCTCTATTTGGCTGAGATGACCCTACTATGGTAAATTTGTTGCCTCTTGTGGTGACTCCACAATCGATATGGGCTCCTTTGATGGTGATGGTAGCACAATAATCATCTAGGGATGCAACAACATGGTCATACACATGGTTTACACTCTTGAAGGTTCCTTTTCCCTTATCAGTGTTATTGTTCCCTTTATTGTTGTGGTTAGGCATCAGATTCGTGTATATCTTAAGGTTCTAATTTCCTGCTGGCTACTCCACATTTATGATTTTTTGATCAATCAGATCTTGGATTAGGTTTTTCAACCTCATGCAACTGTTAGTGGTGTGACCTTTGATTTTGTGGAAATCATAGAGCTAATTTTCATTGTACTAGGGTGGTTTGACATCTGGTTCCTAGTAATTCTCATAGGTGGGAGCCTTGATGAGGTTTTCGTTTACTAGTTTCTTCATGATGACCTTGAGTGGTTCCCCAAGGGCAGTGTACTTCTGCTTGGGGGAGTTTTTGTTTCACTCGGGTGGTCCCCTTTAATCATTGACATTGTTGATTGCTTGATTTTTGGTTGGTTGGTGTTGTGATACTGCATTGGTTTGGGTGTTGTTCTAATCATTTTTTTGCGGTTGTTGGTAGGTTTGGGTGTTTTTCCTTGGAGCACTAATGACAACTTTTGTGTCGACTACACCATTGTTGCTAATATTTTGTTCCTTGCCCATGTGCGAGGTTTGTCATTGTAAATTTTGGATGGGTGATTGTTTTGTTGTTTAGGATACGTGAGTGATCCTCCAAGTTGTGTCATAAGGGCTTGTTCGATGTTGAGCACCTTGGAGATCAACTAGTCATATGTGGTGATGCCTTGTACTTTGAGATGGAATTTCAAGGCACCGTTGAGGTTGGATATGATAGTGCACACTTGTTGTTCCTCATACATGACCAATTTGCTTTGATTGGCCTTGGATTGCCATCGTTGTAAGAAAGAAGCAAATGATTCATTCTTCCCTTATTTCAGAGCTGATAGTTCCTCTAGACTAACATCCATACTGATGTTGAATGCGTAGTTTTTGATGAATGCTTCAACAATTTCTTGGAACTTCTTGATGCCAAGAGGAAGGCGAGAGAACCATTACATGGTGTGTCCAACCAAACTTCTAGGAAATAGCCACATCAGATAGGTATCATCATATGTGACTTCCATGCAATGAACCTGGAGTTCCCTAATGTGATCTTTAGGGTTTCCTGTCCCATAGTATTTATCAAATTTGGGGATCTCAAATCCCTTTGGAAATGGTTTCATTACAAGGCTCCTGTTAAATGAATAGGGACACAAGTTGTTGGGTGTTTTTATGGTTTTCCCTAATTGGAGATCAAGTACTTGTTGTGAGAGTAACTTGATTTGTGTTGCTACATCATTTTGTAGATCAGGGGGTGGGGTGAAGGTGTATTGTTGTGGTTCAATTGTCAGTGGGATGGGTGGATTGGTTGGTGTATTGATGGATGGTGTTTACACATTTTGCTGCACCTAGTATGCTTGCAATTGCTATCATACCAACAACACTTGTTGTTCCTATTGTTGTTGCACTAATAGTGCTTGTTGTTGTTGCACCAACAATGCTTGTTGTTGGGCTGCCAGTTGGGCTGCTTCTTGTTGTTCTTGGTATTGCTTCAGTGCTTATTGATATGCTTGGTGTTGGGTTGCTTGTTGTTGTGTGAGATATTGTGCTTGTGTCTGAGCTTGTTGAGCTTGGTATTGGGATTGAGCTTATGATTGTTGAGCTTGTGCTTGGGCTCGGGCCTGTTGAGCTTGGTATTGGGCTTGAGCTTGTGCTTGTGCTTGTTCTTGTGCTTGGGCTTGTACTTGTGCTTGGGCAGCTTGTTGTTGTTGTAATAGGGCTTGGGCTTGAGCAACTTTCTATGCTTGTTGTGCTTGTTGTGCAGCCTAAGTGGCTTGCGCTGCTTGGGTGGCTTGTTGAGCAGCTAGCTGTGTAGCTTGTCAGTTTTGTATTTGTTGGAGTGCCTTCTGATAAGGAGCCCACTGAGCAGCTTGCAATGTAATACTGTATTGGCTTGATATGTTCGATTTTGGTGGTGGTGGTGGTGGAGGTGGATTTGGAATGGTGCATTTTGTGGTGATGAGAGGCACCGTTGTATTGATGAGTGGGTTTTGAGTGGTGGATGGTGCAATCGATATGCTTGGTTCTTGTGAGACCATGTTTTGAGATTTTTGGGGGATGGTTGATGATGTGATTTCTCTCTATGGTTGCCATCTTTTGTTGTGATATCGATGGAAAGATTTGGGGATTTGATATAATGCTTTGGTTGATGTTCGGGATGTTGGTTTGATTTTGTTGATTGATTTTTGGTAGAGGGGGAAGCCCTACACCAAGAGGCGGTGTGGATATTGATGGAAATGGTGGAAGTGGTGGAAATGTGAGTGGCATATTTCCTTGTGGAAGTGATGAAGATGTAGTGTCAAAGATGCCCCCTGATTCAAATAAGTCACCCTCTCCTTGTGAGGTTATGGGGAGAGAAGTTTGAGGTATTGCGTGAAAGGATGATGATGATGGGTCATTGGGATCATGAAAAGTGAGGGGAATGTATCTAGGTAATGGATTTTTGGGTACAATTTTCCCCAAGATGGTGTTTGCATCCAAATCTTGATTGTTTACGAGAGGATGTGTTTGAAATGCATTGAGAAATGCACTTCCCTTGTTAACAATGGGTTGAGTTGGAGCAATGGATGATGTAATTTGGGGGATGTCTTGGGTGATGTTTTAGAATGGAGGTGTAGATGAAATGGGGATGGTGGATGAGATTGGGGGTATGATCCCAAAAGATGGTTCCACAATAGTGCTCACATCAAAATCGGAAGGGAGTTTAGGCCCTTGCTTTGCTAATTCAAGCATATATAATGAAGGATTGAGTCTCATCATGATGTTGATAATCTTATGATTTTCTGGATTTTGAACCATTTATGTGATTTCCTCATGTGACATTCCAAAGGGATTATTGGTAAGATCCTCCACTTGAACACCTTCCTCTTGTTTATTTTGTGATGATGAAGGAAAGTTAGTTAAATATTTGCTCGATCCAACAGGATTTATTTCAGAATTTGTTTGGCTTAGGTTGCTTGAAGTGGATGTTTCTTTCTTGGCTTCCATGTTCCTCTTGTGTTGCTATCTAGTTTGCACCATAAAATAGGGATCAATTTTCAAGAATGTAGGAGATGAATCTCTAATTATTTGGATTGATCTAACTTTAAGTACAAAAGAGACAATTTAGGATGTTTTAAGGATCAAAAGTATGATGGTGAAAATGAAGGATGGCTGATATAGATGATTAGGACTCTTGAGAAATCTTGAAGGATATGTTAAACTTTAGGACTTGGATTTGATGTTTGATTTTTATTTGGGATTAGATTTGATTTGATTTGGATTTGGATTGTGAACTCATAAACTCTAAGAGGTTGGATGTTGTCCTAGAGTGAATTTATCCTCAAGATGCTAATTTGACTAAGTGTGAGAATAAGGATTCATCTAAACATGCCTAACCAAACAAGATGATTGATTTTGGATTATGAACTCCTAAACCCCAAGATGCTGGATGTTATCAAGGGATAAACTTGTTCACAAGATTTGATAATTTGACTTAGATGTGTGGAGAAGGATGCATCTACACACATCTAATCAAACAAGATGATTTTTTATTTGTTTCAAATGATTTTCCCAAAGTTTAACATGGAGGATTTTTCCAAGATTTTCAAGAGTTGATGATGAGATGATTTTTCTTTTTTGATGTTCTAAGATGTAAGAAGGTTTGATTTTGATCCTAGTTTTACCTAAAAAAACACTTTCTTACTAGACCTCGGTTTTGAAGAACATGCTTTTCTCAAGACAAGGTGTGCAAATTCCTGAAAAAGATTTGGATTTTGTTGACAAAACAACTCATACAAATTTGGGTTGTTTCTTGAAGCTTTTCTGTAGAAGTTAAAAAATAGTCTTCTTCTGAATTCATATAGCGTTGAGAGACGCTTTTGGACTAAGAGATTTTACCTTTGGTTTCTTGATCTTGATCTTGCATGAAATAATTTTGGACACACGTACGGGATTCAATTGTCTTTAGTTTTTGCTTAATGAGTTCATTTTACCACAAACACTTCTTGATTAGCTTTTCAAACTAGATGTCCAATGTCTCAACTTCTTCTCATCCCACAAAGTATATCATGTGGAACTTTGATGAAATCAAGGAAAGGGTTACCTATTGTTAACTTTAGTAAGAAAATTGAGATATAAACCCAAGTGTTTAGAAACCTCTAAGGATAAATCCCAAGGGCAAGCAATAACACATGGATTTGGTCAATTATATTTGCTTCCTAAAGGGTTTGAAGTTTTAATGACAATGTTAAATTTTTGTTTCCAAATGTTTACGAATCAAGCAAAGTGTTTTGTAACCAAGAACAAGCACAATCCTATGGCTATGAAAGACAGTATTTGTTGAGTCCCCACTTGGACAAGTCCAGCTATGCTTATTTTTAGCGAATGGTTAGATGCTTGACCCCACTGGCTCCCCTCCATGGAACTCACTTCTTAGGGAAGCCAAGCATTAGTACCCATGAAACTCCTATGGCATACTTTCCATTTCTACTAAAAATCGTAAAAGTGTGGGGTGGCTTCAGAATGACCATTCTTGCACCAACAAATAGATAGGGATTTTGGCCTTTATACAACAAGGGTTTTAATTCAGACTTTCCGTTCATAAGAGTTGATCCATCAAGGTGAGAGACCATTGCTTCCCTTCTCATTAGAACCAACTGTGTGATACCAGCCTTTGTTCCAGTACCCACTTTTATATCCTGGCTGGAAATATCTTGGCTTTAGAGTGTTACCGATTGAGTCATTCCCTTGGGTGAGTACTTTTTCCCCAAAGTAGGCCCTCTAAGATAAAAAAAAAAGTGAGCAAACATATCCATAACTCGATTGATCTTTGTTGAAAAACAAAGAGAGAATACATGCGATAGGTTTGACTCACACTCGTAAGATGTTTTGTTCAATTTTAGTTCCTGAAATGAAGTGTGGAGACAATCATTTTATCCCAACCTAAGACCACCAAAAATCATTTTGATTCTAAAGATCACTGTGAGGTGTGAGAGAAGCACATACATCTTTTCAATGTTGTTAGTTTGAGTAAGCAATCACAAAACAAAGTAGCACATGCTCATTTTAAGACCCACAAAGCAATAATGACCTCTTTTTAAGCACCAAAGGAAATGTGAAGATTGCCTTGTTCAATTGTTAAATCTGAAAACCAACTCTAGTAAATTTGTGTCCTAAAGTTCATTTTAAGCCCTTTTGTAACAATAAATTGAAGTGTTCTTTTTAGATCCCAAAAGGAAACTAGTATGTCCTAAGCATGAAAGATAACAATTTTTCTTTAAGAGAAATAGTGAGTTCTCTAAGAGTGTTAAACAAACATTAAATTGTTCAAAAACACTTGGTATCATGCAAGAATGATGTCATTATGCTTCTTTCCCTCTTCACCTTTGATCAAGCCCACCTACAAGACAATAGTCAAGTCTGCAAAAATAGAGGTCAGGAGATCAGAGAATAATCCAAATGATCAGAATTTGAAAAAAATCATGTGTCATAAAAATAATTTTCACTTTTTACTTCCCTTCAGTGGTGGAACCCACAAAGGCGATGTAGTTTAAAATATTTAGCGGTGTTATATAGCACCGCTTATTAGTCAGTGTCATTCTACAATAGGGATAGATAGCATGAAGGTGTCGCTATTTCAACTAGAGGTGGAGTTTGGAATTTGAAAAGATTCCAGCGTGTGAAAAAGACTCAGCAACACCATTTGAGATTTTCAATTCTGGGTGGGAAACAGAGAGCGTCGAAGTTTGGAATTTGTAGTGGTGTGATATAGCGACGTTGGAGTCCTAGTGGTTTTAAACTGCAACGCTGGTCTGCTAGCAGTGGAGTTCCCTATAGAGACACAAAACAACAAAAAAATCATGGAATTTGGTGAAAAAATGTGATTAGAACTTCTGGTTTTCCCTCCTTCTAGCACCAAAATGTGAACCAAGATTCCAAACCTACATAAAAATATGAAACAAACATCATTATTAGATCAATGCAAGTTAGTATCATGATTCCCCAAGAAATCCATTTGAATTGCAAAAGAAGAGAAATTAAATGAAGAACCTAAACAAGTATAAACCAAAGATATTAAATCCTATTCAAATGCAAAGAAAACTCTTAACATCTTGGGGGAGTTGGTGCCAATTTGATGTGTAAATTGGCCCTTTCCCAACTCCTATGCAATCTTTGATGGTTTGATGAGGATGTGATCCACTTTGTTGAAGATTGAAGTATACTTCAAGATGAAAATATGCATAACCTAGCTAAACTTTGATGAAATGGATGATAATTGCTATGATTGAGTGTGGATTTGAGTATAGTAAGCTTGCTCAAATTGTGGATGCTAAAATGAGGAATGAAGCCTCCTATTTATAGAATGACAAGTTGGAGAAATGCCCAAAATGAAGCAATGTGGGACTAACATTCAACCAATGGCAAGGTGCCACTTGTCAAGAGATGGATGGATGAAGGATGTGCACATTTTGATGAATGTGCCCATAAATACAATTAGGTGATATTTTAAATTAGTGAAATGACATGTACGAGGGAAAAGGAATGTCTTAAATTCCACTTGGCTCAAGGAAAAAGGACCTATTAAGTGAAGTTAATGTATTGTTGGAAGGACAAAGTCCACTTGGATTTGAATTCAAATTTGAGAGAATATTCCTCCATTATCCCATGTTGAGAGAAAATAGGGATTTAATAAATGGATTAAATCTATTTTCATGTGCAAGTGGAAAAAGCTAGAGGATGGGACATGAATTAGAATTAAATTAATCAAGGGTTAATTAATTTAATAGGAGATTAGATGATGTGACAAATTTGACTTAGATTTATGGGTTGATTTAAATCAAATATGAGAAGAATATGATAAAAGGATTAATTAAATAAGGATTTTTGATTTATTTAATTAAAGGAGCTGAAGTTAGATTAAATCAAATATGGTTTTAATTTATTTAATTTAATGAGATAGACTTTAGGGATTTAATCAAATAAGATTGATTATTTAATTAAATACAACCAATCGACTACCTAGAATGGGTGTCAAATCTAGTTCCTATTTCAAAACCTGATGGAGGCATCTGAATCTATACAGATTTTAGAGACCTAAACAAAGCATGTCTGAAAAATGATTTCCTGTTGCTTAACATTGACATGATTGTAGACATGATGGTGGGACACAAAATGCTTTTTCTGATGGACGGTTTCTCTGGGTACAACCAAATAATGATTGCCAAAGAAGACCAACACAAAACAGCCTTCACTTGTCCATGGGGGACCTACTGCTAGAATATGATTCCATTTGGCCTAAAGAATGTAGGGGCCACCGACCAAAGAGCCATGACACTAATCTTCCATGACCTGATCCACAAAATTGTCAAATATTATGTTGATGACATACTAGAAAAATCTAGGGAAAGGAAAGATCACATAGCAACCTTGAGTGCTATTTTCGATAGGCTGGAGGAATATAAAGTCAGAATTAACCCAAAAAAGTGCATCTTTGGTGTACAATCAGGAAAGCTATTGGGATACATAGTATCAATGAGGTGTATTGAAATAGATCTGGTAAAATTGAAAGCAATCTTAGAGATGGAGGCTCCCAAAACATTAAAACAGTTAAGAGGTCTCCAAGGTAGGCTTCAATCTATCCACAGATTCATAGCACAACTAGCAGACAAGCAAATCCCTTATTCTCACCTACTCCACAAGGGGGTAGCATACAAATGGGATGACAAGTGTGAAGAAGCCTTCAAAAAAATCAAAGAATATCTGCTCACACCTCCGGTCCTTATGCCACCGATCCCAAGAAAGCCATTAATCCTCTATGTGTCAGCAACAGCAACAGTCGTTGGAGCTCTCCTAGCTTAGCATGATGAAAATAGTCCATAAAGGGCCATCTACTATATCAGTAGAACAATGGTCGGGCATGAGTTAAACTACTCATTCATTGAAAAATCATGTCTATCAGTAGTGTTTGCTTCACATAAATTTAGACATTACATGTTGGCACACAAAATCAAACTCATCACCAAAATTGACCCCCTCAAGTACCTACTATCAAAAGCAATGCTCACTGGAAGGATGGCTAAATGAGTCATGATACTATCAGAGTATGATATTGAATATGTGGAACAAAAGGAAATCAAAGGTAAAGTTATCATAGATCAACGTGCAGAAGCACCAATCTATTTAGAGAATCCACTCATATCAGAGTTTCCAGATGAATCCATCTTCAATCTCAAGATAGCCAACCATTGGAAACTCTACTTTGATGGTTTCTACACACAGCATGGATCAGGAGCCAATGTTTTCTTCATCACCCCACAAGGGGACTATATACCTAGATCATACAAATTGGAATTCCCCTGCACTAACAACATTGTAGAATATGAGGCTTTAACCATAGGTCTTAGAATAGCAGTGCAATGGCACATCATGACCCTCAAAGTATATGGAGAATCCCAACTGATAATAAATCAAGTGAATGATGAGTACCAAAAAAAGGATGATAAGCTGACTCCATACAAGAAGTTGATAGAGAGCCTCAAAGAATCATTTATCGATATCACATTTGAGCAGATTCCCAAAGCCAACAATAGAGCAGTAGATGCCATGGCAATAATTGGATCCTTATTGGACATCCCTCACAACATCCTAAAACATGAATTCTTGGTAGAGTAACTTCTCATGCCTGCATTCGAGGTACCAGAGTCAAAATTTGTGTGAGAAATCATTGGTCCTGGTGATCCCTGGTACCATGACATTTCTACCTGCTTACAAATAGGGGTCCTACCCACTGGCTTACCCTCAAGCCTAAAAAGAACCTTTGTCAAGAAAGCATCCCAGTTTGCCATCCTAGGAAACACCCTTTATTGTAGGAGCATAGAAGCAACCTTATTACGCTGCCTAAATGCTAAGAAGGCATTCACTGCCTTAATTGAGGTGCATAATGGTATTTATGGTTCACACTCGAGTGGAATGACCTTGGCCAAGAAATTGTTGAGGATGGGGTATTATTGGCCTACAATGGAAAAAGAAGCACATGACTACGTTAAAAGGTGCCTATAATGTCAATAGCATGGGGACCTCATCCATGCTCGAACTCAGGAACTCCATCCCATCATCACACCATGGCCCTTTTTGCAGTGGGGGCTCGATCTCATTGGAAAAATAACTCCCACCTCATCCAATGGTCACAAGTTCATCATAACCGCCACTGAGTACTTTACCAAGTGGGTGGAAGCCATCCCCATGACATACATCACTGGAAAGAAGATATCAAAGTTCATCCTGAACTACTTAATATGTCAATACGGTGTTCCTCAAGCTATTATCTCAGATAATGGGACACCTTTCAAGAATCAAGAGGTTCATGAACTATGTGAAAAATTTAAAATCCAACATCACATTTCCACTACATATTATCCCCAAGGCAATGGCCAAGCAAAAGCCACCAACAAAACCATTCTAAAAATCCTCAAAAAGACAATCAATGACGCAGGTCGTGACTGGAATCTATAGCTAAATCCTACCCTTTGGGCCTATCGAACCAGCATCCACACACCCACCGGCACCACCTCATTCTCCTTGGTCTACGGATCAGAAGCCATATTTCCCATTGGGATTGAGCTCCCATCACTAAGAATATCACTGCAAAACCTCATCACAAATGAAGAATACTGAGTATCAAGACTGAAGGAGTTGGAGCTACTGGATGATCAGCATATGGACACTTTAAATCATTTACAAGTCTATCAAAATCAACTTTAAAGGAGTTATGAGAAGAAGATTAGGAGCAGAAGTTTCCAAGTTGGAGAACTTGTCCTAAAGGAGAATTAGAATAACGTCCCAAACCCAAATGGAAAAGGAAAATTTGAACCCAACTGGTTCGGTCCATTTGTTATCACAAAAAGCTATAAGCCAGGGGCATATCAGTTATCAACACCCGAAGGAGAACCTCTACAGGAGCCCATGAACAACTCCCATCTCAAAAAGTTTTATGCCTAATCTTTCGAGGTATAAAACCAAAAATTAGAAAAATTAGAAAAATTCCTAAAAAAATGGTTATCCTGATGAAAACCTAGCAAACAAGCATCTTGGTGACAACAAAAAAAATAAAAATACAAAAAATCCAAAAAAAATAGAAAAGGGATTAAAAACAATAAAGAGAAAAAATCGTCCTCTAGTGAAAACCTCTTCGGTGGCACTTTGGGCAAGTACCTTGGTGAAAACCTAGAAAACAGGTGCCTTGTGTAAATAAGCACTTTCCATCCACCAGGGTCTTCGTGACTCATCCATCCATCAAACTTCCATCATGCATCACATATCTTCATCCATCACCTATATGTTTAGTATTTGCATCATAGCTTGGTCATGTGTTTGTGTCATGATCCCTCCTAGTACTACTCAGCCCATCCTCAAGGTCACTTTCTCCTGCCTTTATTGGAGTAGTCTATTACATCACTCTGGGGGAATGTTCTCATTGGATCAGATTCATGTATATTCTTGAGGTCCCTAAATCAGAAAATCCAAACACATCAGAAAATCCAAAAATAGGTCAAAAAGTTACTCAGAAAAATTAAAAATAGAGTCATCTTGTGAAACTACGGGTCTTTGAGCCTTGAACATAGGCAAGGTTGATCTTTGATCATCCCCTGAGACACTTAGGTTAGTCCTCTAGGAGTTCATCATAATAAACTGGCAATCCACTTGTTCATATCTCATCAATAATCGAGTATGTGTCAGTTGAACTACGTGGTCTATGCATGTATAGCGTAGGCAAGGTAATCTGTTGATTAACCCCCGAGGCCCCTAGGATAGATCTTTAGGTTAGGTCTTGGTCAAAATCTCAGAAAACTCCAAAACATTTGAAAATGGAAAATCAAAACAGTTGAAAAATCTCAAAAATACCAAAAACAGCCTCAAAACATTTCAAAAGCATAAAAAACATCCAAATATTTGAAAAATCCATCTATCTCATCTCTCTCTCACCCACAATAAACATCACTCAAAATAAATCAATCATCATCCCCAACCTTTGGTGAAATAGTCATAAATAAGTCTGGCAGTCCAAAAGAAAAAACTTAAATGTCAAAATCTCAAGTCTAGGTCAGTAAGTAAACAGGTTGGTCAACTCTTTTTTTCAATAGCCTATCATCCAATCAGTCCCATATCAAATCATCTAATATCATCATGTCCTAGGATGCATCCTTCCTACAATGGACATCAACATAAGGCATCACTGTAGTTTAAGTCTTGGCTAGTGGTATTGAAGAACATTAGCTTGTTTGTTTACTTCATCTTTCTCTTTTGATTTATCTTATTGCGCTCATTCCAAGGACCTCTCGATGATGTCTAATCAAAATATTTAGAGAGATAGGAATGGGGCGATGATCATTATCTTTTATTTGTTGTGCTTGTTGGATATTCCTATAATAAAACCTTGGTCATACATGCTTTGTTTAGATATAGGGAAGATGTTTTAGGTATCTTGTTGACCACATAAGAAGGCTTGCTTTCCTATGTTTTGGTTTGAGATATTTTGAATATCTAAACTGCATTTCTGAATAAGGTTCCATACGCCAGGTGTGAATAGGGATACTCCTATCTGATTATCGATTCAAAGTCCATCACACTAGGTACAATGCCATCCTGGTTCTTCATACCTTGATGCATCATACCTACGTGTGTTATCAAACATAAGGTAATTGTCCCTTTGAAAATCCCAATTCCTTAGAAAGAAAATCATCATCATCATCATTATCATCTCATGTCTTGTTGGAATCTCTTGTTTCTTCTACCTCTTGATTTTTGCGCTAACATGGTACCGTGACAGTTAATCAGATCATTATCATCATTGCATTCACCCTGCATTCACAAATTATCAGCACATTGCATATTGCATATCATATAGGAAACATTAAATCATATCATAACATTGCATTTCTAGATCATTGCATAATATAGATTGGTTATTCTAAGCATCTCATGAATCATTACATTAACATTTCATTTGCATAAACATTTCATAAATCATCTCATAAATCATATATCATTACATAAGCATCCATTACATAAACAAAAAAGAAATCATCCCATAGCAGCATAGCATCATTTGCATTCACCATATCATAAAATTGCATAAACATCACACATATAAGCATCCATTATGCTATCACATACACATTATACAACATTTGCATTCATTATATCATATCAATAGATAAACATCATGTACACATATCATCATCACATATCATCATATAACATCATACCATCCATCATTGCATAATATAGATTTGTTAGTCTAAGCATTTGCATAACATAACATTTGCACCATCCATACATAATCATCATAAAAGGTGCATAAAAAGAAACTAAAAAAAAAGAAATGCATCCATTCATACACATCTACATAATCACTGCATCACATCATAACAACATAACATCACATTGCATCACATAGGATAGACCATCATTGCATAGCATATAAAAGTAAAGATCATCCATAATGCATAAAATAGGACATAACATATCACATCAAAACCATCATCTCATTTATCATCAAATATACTATCATGGTACAAAAAATCAGATCAATGAACATGTGTATGTCAATAAGTACAATTGGCCCATGGGGCTATCAAAAACAAGCCCAAAGGGTGCAAAAAGAATCCAGTCTCTGATAAAAAATGAAGGCCTAACCCTGCTGGTTGCTACCCTCGCCACCTGCTCTCTCCTCGTGTTGCTTTGCTGGTGTGTGGCCTATCCTCTAGGAAAAATCTGGAACTCGAGCTGCCCTCAGCATGACCTAGTGGTAGTACATCCTATAGTAATCTACCTCCTACACGACCTCTCTATAAGCCCAAAGTGACACTGTGTTCTGGGAGGAGGAGGTGGCCATGCTCTCTAGTTACTGTCAGCAGCCCATCTCTGTTGCCACCTGTAACTCTGTGGCCTGCCTCTAAAAAATGGCCTGATCCTACTCAACCCTAGCCTGGTCCCTCTCAGCCGTCAATATCTATATCTGGGCCTATAACTATAAAATATGCATGTCCCTCGAATATGGATGTGGAGGAGGTTGTACGTGAGGTCGATCCTCACCTCCGTCTGTGGGTGGTGTTGCAACCCAATCTTGGTGCCCATCCTGTCTATCATGCTACCCACAATCCTGATCCTATATCAAGACATCCTGGTGGGGTTGATCTTGTTAATCCTTAGGTGGCTAGATAACTGGATTCTGATCCCTAACTAGTTGATCTGGTGTTGGTTACATGCTACCCTGATCCTAATCCCTATCTCCTCGACCTCATCATGCCCCCTACCTCTCGCTCTCCATCATGCGTATGGTGTACTTGGAACTGTCAATCTTAGGGGTAGCCTGAACCAGTCTCAGTATGCCTATGTAACTCCTGGATCTGCCTCTCCCTAGTTGTATTGCCACGGTTGGGCCACCAGCTGTCTTAAGCTCTCCATTACCTCATGGGCGGGTATGTTTCTCCCCTAGGAACCCTGACTCAATGTCCTTGCAAAGATAGCCACATACTAATCGTCAGGCATGTCATGTGGCTCACCAAACTATCATTACACCCTACTCGACAAGTACATCTCAATCATGGTATGCTCTCACCCTTGTATCAAGCAGTCCTGGCAAGCAAAGAATAATTGTTGTACATCATCAAACCAGGCTAGCTATCCAAGGTAGGGCTGCCATGTGAACACTCACATATCATCAAGGACCCTCCTCCAGTGAAGAATCTCGTGCTCTCCTATATGGGTAAAGGAAAGGCCCCCTCTGTAACGCTAGACCACTGGATCATCTGGCTCCATCAAAACTAGGAAAACTCTCGGATGAAGCACGGGGATGTGCGCCCATGCCCAGATATGTAGGAGTGTGACTCCCACTCCAAGTGCTCTCCCATCTAAGTAGGTGAAATCATGAAGATCGTTGTAAAGAGAGGCTAGCAAAACTGGGCCCCATGCAAAAAGTGTCGATCATCATTGGACCATCCCCTCCCAAGCAATCCCCCAACCATGATTGAAATATCGGCCTCGCTGATCTAGGGCAACACGACCTAATATGATAGTGGAAATCACCAAGCGGTAGGGTGAGGCAAGGGGCCTGTGGTGCTCTAGCTTGATCTAACCCTCACATAATATAATTTGATCAGTCTCTAGGATGACATAGCAGGAATCCGTCCTAACAGCCATGTCATAGATCACCCCTCACCATAAATAGGCAATCTGAGGATCTACCACATGTTCTCTAGCGTGACTATGGCCTCGCCAGTCAGAAGGTGAAATGAAGAGGTCTCACTGTGCCATCATTCGGAAAGTGTTGTCATCATTCCCAGGAGCATCCTCACGGGTGGTGCATAGGTGATGTACCAAAGTCCCATCTCTCCTAGGTACTCCTGCTCTCATTCGGAAAAATCCCTCAAAAGGCCAAAAATCTCTTTGTGACCTGTGCTCGTGCGAATAGATCTCTCTCGCCTCCTCCTGCATCAAGAAAAGTCACCATGTTAAAATTCATCAAAAAATGTGCATGGGGAGCTGTCGTTGTGCCATCTCGCCAAGGTATCAGAGCTCAAAATTGTAGAATCTCCTAAGACTGAATGTGAAAATGAATTGGAAGTGGCCCCTTGAGGCCTACTTAAGCCTAAAAATTAGGGTTTTTAGACCCCGTTTAACCATTTTGCTTGGGTTTTAGACCTCCAATCCCGTTTTTCTCCGTCTGAGCACTGTTTTTCATCGTTTTTTGCATTTTCTGGCCTCCCAGGCACCTTGTCCTCTTTTTTTGCAAGATCACCCAAAAATCAAACCTTTGGTCTGATCTCTCGAGGGGGAAGTATATTGGCATGTTTTCTCTCACCGAAGTAGCACTGGGGCAAGTTTTGAAATCAGAAAAAATTTGGCTTTTGATCGAGACAATTTATTCTTTGAACCAATGTAACAAGTACTTTGCTTCAAAGAGGGGAAAAATGTAGACATAGAAAATGTACTAATTGACATTGCACATCTAATCCCGACTACTAACACCATTTCATCCTAAATCATCCCTCAGTCTAACCATTTAATCGAATACCCTTATTTGATTAAATTCATCAATCTTCCTCTCTTAATTAAATAAATCATTTATCTGATTAAGTCATTTAATTAAATCAATCAGTCTGATCTAATTATCCTAATTTAATTAAATAATCAATCTTATTTTATTAAATCCCTAAAGTCTATCTCATTAAATTAAATAAATTAAAACTGTATTTGATTTAATCTAACTTTAGCTCCTTTAATTAAATAAATAAAAAATCCTTATTTAATTAATCCTTTTATCATATTCTTCTCATATTTGATTTGAATCAACCCATAAATCTAAGTCAAATTTGTCACATCATCTAATATCCTATTAAATTAATTAACCCTTGATTAATTTAATTATAATTCATGTCCCATCCTCTAGCTTTTGCCACTTGCACATGAAAATAGATTTAATCCATTTATTAAATCCCTATTTTCTCTTAACATAGCATAATGGAGGAATATTCTCTCAAATTTGAATTCAAATCCAAGTGGACTTTGTCCTTCCAACAAGACATTAACTTCACTTAATAAGTCCTTTTTCCTTGAGCCAAGTGGCATTTAAGACATTCCTTTTCCCTCTTTCATATCATTTTACTAATTTCAAATATCACCTAATTGTATTTATGGGCACATTCATCAAAATTTGCACATCCTTCATCCATCCATCTCTTGACAAGTGGCACCTTGCCATTGGTTTAATGTTAGTCCCACATTGCTTCATTTTGGGCATTTCTCCAACTTGTCATTCTATAAATAGGAGGCTCCATTTTTCATTTTAGCATCCATAATTTGAGCAAACTTACTATACTCAAATCCACACTCAATCATAGAAATTCTAATCCATTTCATCAAAGTTTTAGCTAGGTATGCAGATTTTTATCTTAGAGCATACTTCAATCTTCAACAAAGTGGATCACATCCTCATCAAACCATAAAATTTTGCATAGGAGTTGGGAAAGGGCCAATTTCCACATCAAACTGGCATCAACTCCCCCAAGAGATTAAGAGTTTGATTTGCATTTGAATAGGATTTAATATCTTTGGTTTATGCTTGTTTAGGTTCTTCATTTCATTTCTCTTCCTTTGAAATTCAAATGGATTTCTTGGGGAATCATGATACTAACTTGCATTTGATCTAATAATGATGTTTGTTTCTTGTGTTTATGTAGGTTTGGAATGTTGGTTCACACAAAGCATTAATGATGTTCCATTTCATGCATGTGATAGTGACTTGGCTTTACCCATGTCACTTAGTATCTTTGATCCTTCTCATGAAATCCCTCTCCCTTAAGAGGATATTTTGTTGCAAGAAGATGAAATCATTGATACTTTTCTTAATATTACTCTACCCTCTCTTCATTCAAATGCACTCTATTCTAGAGAGTATGCATTACTGAATGATGATTCTCCTCATTCCAATGCACTCTATTGTAGAGATGATGCATTAGCAAATGATAAATCCCTTCTCACATCGAATCCTTCAAGGATAGATGTTGAGCATATTTCTTTGAACTATTCCACTAGTCACAATGAATCTGTAAATGTAATATATGCCTTTGTCGGCCCTCAAAGGCCTAAGATACCTATTGACATTTATTTGACTCCAGCTAGTCCTTCTAAAAGTATTTTTTCTATTAATGGTGTTTCGTTTGATAATGATTCACCTAATATTTTTAGGGCTCCCTCTTATAGAGCGTCATCCCATACTTATAATACTAAAAATAATAATAAAAATTTAAATCAACCTACTTATTTACCACCTTCTCAACCAAGTCTTCCTTCAACACCTAAACCTACAACTAAAGCACCTAGTGATTACGATCTTGTTGAAAAACTTTGTGTTACTCTGGCTAAGATCTCACTATGGGACTTGCTTCAGTCTACTCTAGTTTATCAAGGTATGCTTCAAGAAGCCTTGAAAAAGATCCTCTTTCCTTCTTTTGCTAGGCCAATGGATGTTAATGTGCTAATAGCTAATATTCGTGTGGGTTCACCAAATATTACATTATATCCACAAGAACTCCTGCCTCCAAAAGTACATAAGCAAGTAGATCCTATAATGATTAATGGCAACATTAACAACATTGGAATTAGACATACTCTCATTGATGTTGGTTCAATGCTCAATGTATGTAGCATTGACCTATTGCCTAAGAAAAAAATTGATTCAAATTCACTTGCATCTTCTTCTGTTGTCATTCGTGGGTTCAATAATGTTGGGTGACAAGCTTTAGGTACAATAGTATTACCTTTGTTGCTTGGACTCATTATTGTACCCACTCTAGTATATTTCATGTCAAAGAAGTTACCATATAATCTTCTCCTCAGTAGACCATGGATTAATGCTATGGATGCAATCCCATCTACCTTGCATAAATCTATTAAGTTCATTTGTAACAATCAAGTAATCACAACCAAGGCTAACTCCAATGCTATACATAGCTTATGTGAGATGGAAGCTACCGGTCAAGCTTCAGTTGTGCCTACTCTTATCCCTTCAGTGTCTTCCAATGTGTTTATGTGTACTACAACAGTACCTGTTACACAATATACTCTTGAGGTGGATGTCCCTGAAGAAGATCCTTTTGAAGCAAGAAACATTAAGTCTGCTCTTACTTTTTCTCAAAATAATGTGTCTTGGTGATAATTGGGGTTCTTTAGACTTTATAGATTCCTTTGTTGGAGAATATAAAGTCAACCCAATCAACTTAAACCTTTCGATAACATCATCCAAACCTTAAAAGGATGAATTTTTCACAGTCCATGATAGTATTTTAATAAGACTTCTAGATTGAAACTGTGTCAATTTTTTTTACATCAACGTTTCAGATAATACTCCATGATCCATCATTAGGATGTAATGTAGATAGAGAGAAGAGAGTGACATAGTTTCAATCTACATTGCATCCTAATGATGTATCATGGAGTATGATCCAAAACATTGATGTAAAAAAATTGACACAGTTTCAATCCAGAAGTCTTATTACAATATCATCCAAACCTACTATCAAAGACGACTATTCTTCTACATCATGGGATAATGTGAACAACAGTTGTAGTGTCCTTGATATTGATCCTCCCCCTTCTAAGGAAGATGATTGCACCTTTCTTAAAGAGGCTAATGTTGGTAGTCCTATCAAGAAGGTTGATGGTGATCCCATAGAGGAGCATAATCCCCATTTCTAGAATAATTCTCTCTATGAAGACCCTTCTCCTTCTCAAAATTTGCAAACTCATTATGGCCTTGGCTTTAAACTTGTCTCTAAATATGGATATAGGTGTAAAGGTTGTGGTCATAATGAACAAGGCATTCAGGTCCCTATAGAATGTGCACCTCATAAGCATAATTTGGGGCTTGGTTTCTCGAATGAAAAATCTAAACAGAAACCATGGTTGAATGTTGACATGATTTCTATTCAACCTCGTTCTCTCATATTGATTCATCTGCCATTATCTAATATCTTCATGTCTTCTTCTTCTAAGCAGTCAAAATATTTTTCACAAAAGAAAGGGTTACTCCCTGTTCCTCATCTTCTATCTGAGCAAGAGTGTATCTTGTTGAGGCTTCTCAAAGCCCGCTTGACTACTCTTCATCCTTTTACACATAAGAAATTTCATAAATGTGATAAAGAAAAATATTATTTTTGTGCATACCATCCAATGTCTGGTCATTTCACTAGTGAATGTAAGGCCTTGAAGGATGAAATACAAAAACTTCTTAGTTTTGGTGTCATCGCTCATCAATTTGTTGATGCACCCACTTTTTCTTTGCATGACAAGTGATATCAAGGTCTACCTCTATCCTATCCTTTATAAGCATTTTCTTATGGAGTTCTCGCACCTCCTTTCTATAGTATCTTGCATGGTTCTCCTCCTCACTATCCTAGGGGGTAGTGATAACTTATTCTAGAGATGTGTGTCCTTCTTAAGGACCCCCTCTCTTCTCTCTTTTAATTGGAGCATCCCTTGAGTGAAACCCTTTCTTTTGAAGGGTTCCTGAGGGACCCCTTTGAAAGCTTCTCCTTCAAATGAATTCATTGGCATCTAGCTTGGGGGAAACTCGACTAGACTTGTTTTGTATCTTGACATCTAGCTTGGGGGTAGCTTGACTAGACTTGTATTGTCTATGACCGTCCTACAACACATCTTTTAGTAGCAACAAGCTTCTCTAATTAGTCTTGCTTTGCAAGATCGAGAACTTGTAGATATTCTTTGCATCAAGCTTGCCTTGTAGGACTAAGCACCTGTGAGGAAAAATTAGACTCTGTGGAGCCTTTCGTATTGGGCTTCCCTTAGTACTGAGCACTTGGGGTGCCTCCTTTGCAAGTCTAAAGACTTGTAAAGAATTTCATCCTACGAGATCTCTTTGTTCAATTTCGTAGGTATGAGTGCCTTCAAAGCTTTTTTTCACCTTTCATTGGTCCAAGAGCCTACAGAGCTTTTGTTCACCTTTCATAGGTCTTGAGGGCCTACAGAGCTTTTGTTCACCATTTGTAGGTCTGAGGCCTATGATGCATTTGTTCAAACCTCCACAGGGCTGAGTGCCTGTGGAGCTATCTCTCTTGGAATTTTCATTCCTTTCTAGCTCCTCCCTCTCTCTCTTAAATTATCTTCTCTCTTCTCTTCTCAAATTGTGTCTACTAGATCAAAGACTTACATCTTCTTCACCCTGAGTATATACCTCTTTCTCTCTTTGGCATTGGTTGCATCCCTATCTTTTGTATGCATTCTTCTTTTGAAGCAATCAATCCTTACATTCTTCTCTATGTTTAAGAATTCTTCTATGTTTTATTTCTTAATTTGGGGATGAGACATAGTGCCTTTGTGTATGTTTTTTTATGTGTTCTAACCCCATAATTTAGTAGCCTTTTGTGCTCTAACATTGTTGTCTTATGTAGATCTTTCTTGTCTAATGTGTTTTTTTGTAGGTCTTCAGCTTGGGAGCGTGCTTCCTTAGTTCGGAGAGTTTTCTAATTCCACTACAATATCCTTTTGGTGTTGTGATGTTATTTATGTTTAGTAGATTTCCTTTAGCATGCATATTAGTGTAGATTCATATGCCCGCTAAAGTGGGGGAAGAATGTAATGTCATAAAATTTCACCCCTTGCAATTTCACATGCATTCTTGCATCCACTTTGGTGTCTACTCCCTTAGCACTTGTGTAGGCTCATTTTAGCCCATGCATCAGCCTTTTTCCCCTCTCAAGATGCTCAAGACCCATTTTTAGCAGCTACCTTTGCGTGTCAACTTTTCATCGAACCTTGTTCTTTTCTCATTCTTGTCATTTTATAGCGTGATGTTTTTGGACATTAGCACACTACGTGGATGTCTGCCTATCATGCTAGCATCTTGTGACATTTCAATGCTCAAATGACCATCTTCTAGGTGCCTTTCCACTTTCCAGCTACTTTTGTCAGTGGTAACGGCCTAGGATGCCTTGTAATGGCTCAAGAAGCTTCTTTTCCCTCCTATTCTCTAATTTAAATCTATTCTTTCAATTCATTAGCTCTCTCTTGGGTCTTTCTCTCTTGGATACACTCTCTTTTCCCACTTTTCTCTCTTTGTTGCACAACTCTCTTGCTTGATACAACAACCTCAAGCTCTCAAGTGTTTATAACAATATTTACAACTCTCTTGGCTCTCGTAGCTTTGTCCCTCTCCTTGGCTTCCTCAAGCCTTGCAAGTGATATCTATCTTGTGCCTCATTCTATTGAGCATCTTGGGATTTCTCACATCCCCTATCTATTGCATCTCTATTTTGCGATACGGGTTCTCCTCCTTGAGTGGGGATTTATTTTATCACTCTTGTGTTCATTTTACTTTTGCTTATTATTTCTCTCTATCTATTTGGTTGTATGTGGAGGTGAGAACACTGAAATGGGGGTTTGACTATGGAAAGCCCCTAAACAGCCCCAACATTTTTCCCCCGGTCTTATGTGTGCAGGTGTTGAATATATTCACTTGTTGGAGGCTTCATCACTTGGTTTGTTATGATTACTTTCTTTATCCTCTTTAGTCTTATTGTTTACCTCATTTTATTTTAGTTCAATCATATTTTTTTTACCTTCTTGGATTTCAATATTTCTTAGCACTCAGAGTAGAAGTAGTCACTCTATTGTTTTCTGAGACATTCTTAGTTTTTAGTCTATATGGGATTCCAGTGTTCCTCCAAAACTCTAGCACATTGTGCTATAGTTTGAAATTTGTGTTGTCCTTGGTTGAAAACTTGCTAGTCTATCCAGAAAACATCTGTGATCTACTCTTTCCGATTACAGAGCTCTCACTTGGATCCTTGAGGTAGTTTAGTGCATTTCATTCCTTGGGAAAGTCATGATAATAAAGAGACTCTTATGAAACAAATCCCCCTTCTCTACACCCTATTATGATGGTTAATTTAATGATGAAAGTTTAGAGTTCCTTCATCAATGTCAATTTAATGATTTCCAAGGGCATTGACATATGAGTTAAATTGGTTGTTTAGGGTTATGATTACTATATATCTTTTCATTCTCCTAACCACATGGATTGTGGGTGTTTTTTTAGGCCTTTTTATGTCATATTTGGTGGCATAGTTGGGTTATTTTATTGGATTATTAGTTAAGTTAGAGTGTCTTTGTTTCCTCTACCTAGTCCTTGTTCTAGTGGTGTGTGAATATGGAGGGAGACATGACCAAAGTTGAGCCTGTCTCCTATGATGATACTAGGAGTAACAAGTGGGTTCAAAAAATCCTCATGGAAGGTGGTGTTACTCCCTATATTGAGCATCTCTATGGCTTCGATCCATAATTCTCCAAGGTGTTCATGTCCAAATGGATGGAACAAATTCTATCTGTGAATGGTGTAAAATTTGATATCTCAAAGACTAACTTCATTGGAAATATCTCAGTCCTTTCCATTGATCATAGGAATTTTTGTAGGGATAAAAAGCCTTTGATGTTTCCTTAAATGTTTTTTCAAAGAGGATGAAAGGAAAAAACTGGTTAAGGTCTCTAGTGGCGGTTATGCTATGAACTCTATTAAGCTCATATGGGTGGATACAATAGAATCCATAATGAGACATTTCACCATAAATAGGAGGTTTTTTACCCTCTTTGGTTATCACTTCATTATGCTAAACCACTTCAGAAACAAGTAGAGAATATCCTTCTCATATTTTTTGTTGTCTTCACTCGAAAATGGTATCAAGGACCACAGAAAAAACCCTAGGTATCCCATCCTACATGAAGGTAACATAATGCTAGTAATAAAGTATGTTAAATCTTATTTTGTTCCTTCTAAACCAAGGAAGGTCTTGAGGTCCCATCATGGTAGGTGTGATGAGAAAATTTCACGGTATGACATGGGTGAGGATTTGGAGTGAAAGGATTAGGTGGATGATGGTGATGATGAGTTTTCAATGGGGGTGTATTTTGACCCCCCTACTTAATACATGCATAATTCCAAGAAAACTCATAAGAAAAAACCCTAGCCTTCTTGGTCTAGAGGATCTCAGATAGATAATGAGGATGAGGAGGCTACACCCCCTGCTCCTAAGAGGAGAGTTTTAAAGTCAAATAAGCATGCCTATGAGGGCGGTGAGGAGGTGCCTTCATCTATTGCATGATTCATTGTAAAGATAGTGGAAAGGGTTTGGAGGAGGTGGAGATGTTGGCTCTCTCTTTTGCTACTAAGAAGGATAAGTCTACTACCCTTGAGTATACTAGGAAGGTAAGTTGAGGGGTATGAATCCTTCTCTTTCTAATCTAGGGAAGGAATTTATTAAACTTATCAAGCTAATGGAGATGCATTGTGATGATATTAGGAAAGAGAAAGGTAAAGCTATTATGGAAGACCAATAGGATAAATAAGGTAATCTGATGTCTAAGTTTTCTGAAGATATTAGTATATTCAACTATAACAAAGATGAAATCTATGATATTTTGGGTTTGGCAAAAAATGGTTTTTTTTAACTATTTTAATATTTTTAAATGGTTTTTTATGGAATTCAATCAACTCAGCATAAAGTTCCACTTCCTAAAAAATAGAACCAAGAGGAATGCTAAAGAGAAGGGGGTAGAAATCCTAAGTAGAATATGTTGGAAATCCTTCAGGATGCTGCCAAAGATATGTGAACTTTGAAAAGTGATTATGAATATTAGGTATCTATCCTTGAGAAGAAAATGGTCAACATTTATGAAAACCTAGAAAAATTGGTTAAGGTCAATGAAACTTCCCTTCATAACAATTTCAAAGGCTTTACCATTATTAATGAGAAGATGGAAAAGTGAAATAGTGGAGAGGGGATTGATATCACTAAGGATGCTACCACTGGGGAGACTACTGTGATTAAGGGTAAATAGGCTGATGTTACTACTATTGGCCTAAGTATCCATACTCAAAGTTGTGCAAAGAAACCTACTGAAAGCTAGAAGGGTGACCTTGTTGATGTTGTTGAGCTTCATGATCACATAATTTCATAGGATTTAGAGGCATAAAAAATTATCAAAAACCTGCAATAGGGTGCTTTTGGTGGTTTTTTGGTTTTTGAATTGTTCGCTACTTTTTGGCTTCTTTTTTTATCTTTAGAAGCTTCTCTTTTGTTAAGGGTTTGTTGAGAAGTTGTTGAGATGATTTAGCATTGTTGTCATTGATGTAAACACCTAGGATCTAGAAGGTTATGCTCCAGATGATATGCAAAAATGTTCTATCCTATGATGTTGTGTAGTATGGATGTTATTCTTGATCAAGATATGGCAGTACTCCTTTTTGGGTCACTCGTGAAAGTCAGTTAATGCGAAATAATGAAGAGTAATCTTTTGATATTGGCTATTGTGCTCAAAGATTATTCCTGGTATCCTTGCTATCTAGACATTCATGTAGCATGTTACAAGTTTTGGTATGTCTAATTGTGTTTCTCTGGTTGGTACTAAAATTGATGGAAATCAAGATTTGGTCTTGGTTGTGGAATTCCCATCAGCTCTAGAATATATTTCATGTAATTCAAAGTTTTCTATCTTTTGGTAATTATGCTTATCTTATGTATGACCTATTTATGGGTCCCGTGGTAACATGATAAGGAGATCTTTATGTGCGACCTATCCTTTAGGTACAGTGCTAGCATGCCAAGCATTATTGAATATTTCAAGGTTTCTCTTCAAAGCCGACATGTTTTGCTTAGCTGAATTATTTTTCTCTATGGGTACACATATATATTGAACATCTCTTTGGTTCCGAATGAGAAGTTGTAGAGTGTGCGAATAGAGGAAAAGGGTGAAAAGGATTATGTGACAAGAGATAGAGAAGGAAGATGAAGGAAAGTGATAGGAAGAAGTAATCTAAATTATAGAGGTTGTGCAAGGAAGGTGGGAAAAAGATTCTTGACTGGATCTGGTGCAGACAGATTTTGTGATCTAAACTAGAACTGACTTCATGTATATGTAGATGTAGCTTCATTAGTTCATGTTCTATCAGTAAGACTATTTTTTTTTTGTATTAATCAGGTAGTGATCCCACTGGTAGTGAGCCTTACCTCTAGTGAGAATTTTAGCAGTGAGCCCTTTGTAAAAAATCACCCTAATCAGTGTCACCTTAACCGGTGTTTTATAATTGAGAATTAGCATTATTTGTGGTTTTTCCCATCTTGGGTTTTCACGTAAATTCTGGTGCTCATTGTGCATGGTGTTGTTATGTGCTTTCAATTTTGTTTTATCTAATTGATTTAAGATTTCTCCAGATTAATTAGTGCCAAGGAAATTGTTTAATGATAAGTGATTCACCCCCTCTCTTAGTTATCTAGACTCTTCAATAATTGGTATTAGAGCTTGGTCCCTTGTAGATAGAGCTTAATTGCTTGAGGGAGATCTTGGCAGTTTGAGAAGATGGTAGGAGAATATTACTTTAAGAAA
>VDFB02390685.1:0-72548 GCA_007258455.2 Sequoia sempervirens | reverse complement strand
TGCAATGGCGGTGTAGTTTAACACCGAGCGATAGAGTTTCAAATTTTCAACGGTGCAATATGGCACCACGCCTAGAGATCTAGTTTGGAAAGCATTAAATGGGCATGAAAAAATGAAAAATAAGCTTGGGTCAGGTTGACTCACTAGTGGTCCAGTGCTGGGAAGCCTTTGATGTATCTGGACTCAGTCAAAAATGTGCATGGGGAGTTGTCGTTGTGCCATCTCACCAAGGTATCAGAGCTCAAAATTGTAGAACCTCCTAAGACTGAATGTGAAAATGAATTGGAAGTGGCCCCTTGAGGCCTACTTAAGCCTAAAAATTAGGGTTTTTTGACCCTGTTTAACCATTTTGCTTGGGTTTTAGACCCCCAATCCTATTTTTCTCCGTTTGAGCACCGTTTTTCATCATTTTTTGCATTTTCTGGCCTCCCAGGCACCTTGTCCTCTTTTTTTGCAAGATCACCCAAAAATAAAACCTATGGTCCGATCTCTCGAGGTGGAAGTATATTGGCATGTTTTCTCTCAATGAAGTAGCACTGGGGCAAGTTTTGAAATCAGAAAATTTTTGGCTTTTGATCAAGACAATTTATTCTTTGAACCAATGTAACAAGTACTTTGCTTCAAAGAGGGGAAACATGTAGACATGGAAAATGTACTAATTGACATTGCACATCTAATCCCGACTACTAACACCATTTCATCCTAAATCATCCCTCAGTCTAACCATTTAATCGAATACCCTTATTTGATTAAATTCATCAATCTTCCTCTCTTAATTAAATAAATAATTTATTTGATTAAGTCATTTAATTAAATCAATCAGTCTAATCTAATTATCCCTATTTAATTAAATAATCAATCTTATTTCATTAAATCCCTAAAGTCTATCTCATTAAATTAAATAAATTAAAACCTTATTTGATTTAATCTAACTTTCGCTCCTTTAATAAAATAAATAAAAAATCCTTATTTAATTAATCCTTTTATCATATTCTTCTCATATTTGATTTAAATCAACCGATAAATCTAAGTAAATTTTTGTCACATCATCTAATCTCCTATTAAATTAATTAACCCTTGATTAATTTAATTATAATTCATGTCTCATCCTCTAGCTTTTGCCACTTGCACATGAAAATAGATTTAATCCATTTATTAAATCCCTATTTTCTCTTAACATGGCATAATGGAGGAATATTCTCTCAAATTTGAATTCAAATCCAAGTGGAATTTGTCCTTCCAACAAGACATTAACTTCACTTAATAAGTCCTTTTTCCTTGAGCCAAGTGGCATTTAAGACATTCCTTTTCCCTCTTTCATATCATTTTACTAATTTCAAATATCACCTAATTGCATTTATGGGCACATTCATCAAAACGTGCACATCCTTCATCCATCCATCTCTTGACAAGTGGCACCTTGCCATTGGTTGAATGTGAGTCCCACATTGCTTCATTTTGGGAATTTCTCTAACTTGCCATTCTATAAATAGGAGACTTCATTCCTCATTTTAGCATCCATAATTTGAGCAAACTTACTAAACTCAAATCCACACTCAATCATAGAAATTCTCATCCATTTCATCAAAGTTTTAGCTAGGTTATGCAGATTTTTATCTTAGAGCATACTTCAATCTTCAACAAAGTGGATCACATCCTCATCAAACCATCAAATTTTGCATAGGAGTTGGGAAAGGGCCAATTTCCACATCAAATTGGCATCAACTCCCCCAAGAGATTAAGAGTTTTATTTGCATTTGATTAGGATTTAATATCTTTGGTTTATGCTTGTTTAGGTTCTTCATTTCATTTCTCTTCCTTTGAAATTCAAATGGATTTCTTGGGGAATCATGATACTAACTTGCATTTGATCTAATAATGATGTTCATTTCTTGTGTTTATGTAGGTTTGGAATGTTGGTTCACACAAAGCATTAATGATGTTCCATTTCATGCATGTGATAGTGACTTGGCTTTACCCATGTCACTCAATATCTTTGATCCTTCTCATGAAATCCCTCTCCCTTAAGAGGATATTTTGTTGCAAGAAGATGAAATTGTTGATACTTTTCTTAATATTACTCTACCATCTCTTCATTCAAATGCACTCTATTCTAGAGATTATGCATTACTGAATGATGATTCTCCTCATTCCAATGCACTCTATTGTAGAGATGATGCATTAGAAAATGATAAATCCCTTCTCACACCGGATCCTTCAAGGATAGATGTTGAGCATATTTATTTGAACTATTCCACTAGTCACAATGAATTTGTAAATGTAATATATGCCTTTGTCGCCCCTCAAAGGCCTAAGATACCTATTGACATTTATTTGACTCCAGCTAGTCCTTCTAAAAGTATTTTTTCTATTAATGGTGTTTCATTTGATAGTGATTCACCTAATATTTTTAGGGCTTCCTTTTATAGAGCATCATCCCATACTTATAATACTAAAAATAATAATAAAAACTTAAATCAACCTACTTATTTACCACCTTCTCAACCAAGTCTTCCTTCAACACCTAAACCTACAACTAAAGCACCTAGTGATTATGATCTTGTTGAGCAACTTTGTGTTACTTTGGCTAAGATCTCACTATGGGACTTGCTTTAGTCTACTCTAGTTTATCAAGGTATGCTTCAAGAAGCCTTGAAAAAGATCCTCTTTCCTTCTTCTGCTAGGCCAATGGATGTTAATGTGCTAATAGCTCATATTCGTGTGGGTTCACCGAATATTACATTATATCCACAAGAACTCCTGCCTCCAAAAGTATAGAAGCAAGTAGATCCTATAATGATTATAGTCAACATTAACAATATTGGCATTAGACATACTCTCATTGACGTTGGTTCAATGCTCAATGTATGTAGCATTGACCTATTGCCTAAGAAAAAAATCAATTCAAATTCACTTGCATCTTCTTCTATTGTCATTCGTGGGTTCAATAATGTTGGGTGACAAGCTTTAGGTATAATAGTATTACCTTTGCTGCTTGGACTCATTATTGTACCCACTCTAGTATATTTCATGTCAAAGAAGTTACCATATAATCTTATCCTTAGTAGACCATGGATTAATGCTATGGGTGCAATCCCATCTACCTTGCATAAATCTATTAAGTTCATTTGTAACAATCAAGTAATCACAACCAAGGCTAACTCCAATGCTATACATAGTTTATGTGAGATAGAAGCTATCGGTCAAACTTCAGTTGTGCCTACTCTTATCCCTTCAGTGTCTTCCAATGTGTTTATGTGTACTACAACAGTACCTGTTACACAGTATACTCTTGAGGTGGATGTCCCTAAAGAAGATCCTTTTGAAGCAAGAAACATTAAGTCTGCTCCTACTTTTTCTTAAGATAATGTGTGTCTTGGTGATAATTGGGGTTCTTTAGGCTTTACAAATTCCTTTTTTGGAGAATATAAATTTGACCCAATCAACTTAAACCTTTCGATAACATCATCCAAACCTTAAAAGGATGAATTTTTCACACCATGATAGTATTGTAATAAGACTTTTGGATTGAAACTCTGTCAATTTTTTTTACATCAACGTTTCAGATCATACTCCATGATCCATCATTAGGATGTAATGTAGATAGAGAGAAGAGAGTGAAATAGTTTCAATCTACATTGCATCCTAATGATGGATCATGGAGTATGATCCAAAACGTTGATGTAAAAAAAATTGACACAGTTTCAATCCAGAAGTCTTATTACAATATCATCCAAACCTACTATCAAAGATGACTATTCTTCTACATCATGGGATAATGTGAACAACAGTTGTAGTTTCCTTGATATTGATCCTCCCCCTTCTAAGGAAGATGATTGCACCTTTGTTAAAGAGGCTAATGTTGGCAGTCCTATCAAGAAGGTTGATGGTGATCCCGTAGAGGAGCATAATCCCCATTTCTAGAATAATTCTCTCTATGAAGACCCTCCTCCTCAAAATTTTCAAATGCATTATGGCCCTAGCTTTAAACTTGTCTCTAAATATGGATATAGGTGTAAAGGTTGTGGTCATAATGAACAAGGCATTCAGGTCCCTATAGAATGTGCACCTCATAAGCGTAATTTGGGGCTTGGTTGGTCGAATGAAAAATCTAAATGGAAACCATGGTTGAATGTTGACATGATTTCTATTCAACCTTGTTCTCTCGGATTGATTCATCTACCATTATCTGATATCTTCATGTCTTCTTCTTCTAAGCAGTCAAAATATTTTTCACAAGAGAAAGGGTTACTCCCTATTCCTCATCTTCTATCTGAGCAAGAGTGTATCTTGTTGAGGCTTCTCAAAGCCCGCTTGACTACTCTTCATCCTTTTACACATAAGAAATTTCATAAATGTGATAAAGAAAAACATTATTTTTGTGCATACCATCTAGTGTCTGGTCATTTCACTAGTGAATGTAAGGCCTTGAAGGATGAAATACAACAAATTCTTAGTTTTGGTGTCATTGCTCATCAATTTTTTGATGCACCCACCTTTTCTTTACATGACAAGTGATATCGAGGTCTACCTCTATCCTATCCTAAGTTATAATCATTTTCTTATGAAGTTCTCACACCTCCCTTCTATAGTATCTTGCATGGTTCTCCTCCTCACTATCCTAGGGGGTAGTGATAACTTATTCTAGAGATGTGTGTCCTTCTTAAGGACCCCCTCTCTTCTCTCTTTCAATTGGAGCATCCCTTGAGCAGACCCCTTTCTTTTGAAGGGTTCCTAAGGGACCCCTTCAAAAGCTTCTCCTTCAAATGAATTCATTGGCATCTAGCTTGGGGGAAACTTGACTAGACTTGTTTTGTATCTTGACATCTAGCTTGGGGGTAGCTTGACTAGACTTGTATTGTCTATGACTGTCCTACAACACATCTTTTAGTAGCAACAGGCTTCTCTAATTAGTCTTGCTTTGCAAGATCGAGAACTTGTAGATCTTCTTTGCATCAAGCTTGCCTTGTAGGACTGAGCACCTATGAGGAAAAATTAGACTCTATGGAGCCTTTCGTATTGGGCTTCCCTTAATACCGAGCACCTGGGGTGCCTCCTTTGCAAGTCTGAATACTTGTAAAGAAATTTCATCCTACGGGATCTCTTTGTTCAATTTTGTAGGTATGAGTTCCTTCAAAGCTTTTTTTCACCTTTCATTGGTTCAAGAGCCTACAGAGCTTTTGTTCACCTTTCATAGGTCTTGAGGGCCTGCAGAGCTTTTGTTCACCACTTGTAGGTCTGAGGCCTACGATGCATTTGTTCAAACCTCCACAGGGCCGAGTGCCTGTGGAGCTATCTCTCTTGGAATTTTCATTCCTTTCTAGCTCCTCCGTCTCTCTCTTGAATTATCTTCTCTCTTCTCTTCTCAAATTGTGTCTACTAGATCAAAGACTTACATCTTCTTCACCCTAAGTATATACCACTTTCTCTCTTTGGCATTGGTTGCATCCCTGTCTTTTGTATGCATTCTTCTTTTGAAGCAATCAATCCTTACATTCTCCTCTCTGTTTAAGAATTCTTCTATGTTTTATTTCTTAATTTGGGGATGACGCATAGTGCCTTTGTGTATGTGTTTTTATATGTTCTAACCCCATAATTTAGTAGCCTTTTGTGCTCTAACATTGTTGTCTTATGTAGATCTTTCTTGTCTAATGTTTTTTTTTGTAGGTCTTCAGCTTGGGAGCATGCTTCCTTAGTTCAGAGAGTTGTCTAATTCCACTACAATATCCTTTTGGTGTTGTGATGTTATTTATTTTTAGTATATTTCCTTTAGCATGCATATTAGTGTAGATTCATATGCCCGCTAAAGTGGGGGAAGAATGTAATGTTGTAAAATTTCACCCCTTGCAATTTCACATGCATTCTTGCATCCACTTTGGTGTCTACTCCCTTAGCACTTGTGTAGGCTCATTTTAGCCCATTCATCAACCTTTTTCCCCGCTCAAGATGCTCAAGACTCATTTTTAGCAGCTACCTTTGCGTGTCAAATTTTCATCGAACATCGTTCTTTTCTCATTCTTGTCATTTTGTAGCATGATGTTTTTGGACATTAGCACACTGCATGGATGTCTACCTGTTGTGCTAGCATCTTGTGACATTTCAATGCTCAAATGACCATCTTCTAGGTGCCTTGCCACTTTCCAACTACTTTTGTTAGTGGTAACGGCCTAGGATGCCTTGTAATGGCCCAAGAAGCTTCTTTTCCCTCCTATTCTCTATTTTAAATCTATTCTTTCAATTCATTAGCTCTCTCTTGGGTCTTCCTCTCTTGGATACACTCTCTTTTCCCACTTTTCTCTCTTTCTTGCACAACTCTCTTGCTTGATACAACAACCTCAAGATCTCAAGTGTTTATAACAATCTTTACAACTCTCTTGGCTCTCGTAGCTTTGTCCCTCTTCTTGGCTTCCTCAAGCCTTGCAAGTGATATCTATCTTGTGCCTCGTTCCATTGAGCATCTTGGGATTTCTCACATCCCCTATCTATTGCATCTCTATTTTGTGATACGGGTTCTCCTCCTTGAGTGGGGATTTCTTTTATCACTCTTTTGTTCATTTTACTTCTGCTTATTATTTCTCTCTATCTATCTGGTTTTGTAATGGAGGGTGCCAAGGAAATTGTTTAATGATAACTGATTCACCCCCTCTCTTAGTTATCTAGACTCTTCAACAATTGGTATTAGAGCTTGGTCCCTTGTAGAGAGAGCTTAATTGCTTGAGGTAGATCTTGGCAGTTGAGAAGATTGTAGGAGAATATTACTTTAAGAAAGAACTAAAGATAATGTTACATGATATGGAAAGCACAAAATCTCAAAATGAAGAACTGAAAGAAAACATCAAGGAGGAAAATTATTGTATCTTAAAGCTAAGGGAGAAAATCCAAAAATTCAAAGCAAGACATAGAGAGGTCAACTAAAAATTAAAGGAGTCAAAGGAAAGTATGGTGGATTTAAAGCAGCGATTGGATGAATGCAAGAAGACTGAAGAAAATCTCAAATATACTATCAAACAAAAAATGGATGAATGCAAGAAGAATGAAGAAAATATCAAACATAAATTAGAAGGAAATGAGAAATTAGATCAAGAGTTAAGAAGGTTTAAATCAAAAGCAAGAGTATGTGAAAGTAGCATAATTCTGGATCAACTGTTGTCCCTACATAAATGTTACAAGGATAAGGGAGGACTTGGCTTCTCAAGTGAAAGCTCAAATCAGAACACTGAGGGAAAAGAGAAAGTAGTTGAAGTTGAAGCGAGATCTGTTGTAACAAGCAAGGTATGAAACTCTAGAACACCTACAAAAAGACCTTCTATCAGGCAACCAAATGCTCAAAGTTACTTATCATTTAATGGCTATTGTTTTCAATGAAAAATTTTTGGACATAAGGCTATAGAGTGTAGAAGAAAGAAGGAATTGAATACTCAATGCTTTAACTGTCACAAGTTTTGTCACAAAGCAAGTAATTGTAGAAGTGAACTATCTAATTTGGCTAGGAGGAGCAGAATGAATAATCTCTTTCATGGTTATTGCTATATATTACATGGTTATGGTCACAAATCTAATCAGTGCAGATCTAGGGTTCACTCAGTTAAGTCAAGACAAAGATGTTACAAGTGTAGTCAACTCGAACATTATGCTAACACATGTAGATATGTTTCTCCAGAAAATCCTAAAAACAAAAAGAATGTTGCAGAATCAGATGAATATAAGAAGAAGACTGTCATGGTTTGGAATAAAAAGGAAACGAGTGTGGGGAGCTCTTTTGTGGTACCAGATCTCGATACAAGCTCTTCCAGAATCTGAGCCAACTTCCTTGGATCAAGGGGAGTTTTTGTAATGCATATCCTGATGGTTCCCCCTCTTTGAAGTAATATTGATGTGTTTTCAACATGACTAAGTTTGATCCATGTGAATCTAGTGTTAGTATTCCGTTGAGGCTGAAGGGAGTAGAGTTGGATGAATTGGTCATCGAAAGATGAAGGAAATGGAACTAGGATTGAATTCTAATGAATTGTAGAATGTAAGTGCCCTAAGTATGGATTTATGGGGAGAATTCCCCTAGATTTCTGACAAAGATTATATCTTGTTCCTATTGAGTCTATTCAAGGATGGCAGCATCATTTTGGACAAACCCCATTTGATCACTAAGGAAGCCATTGAAGCCATTACTGGATTGTGTAGTGTTGGTGACCTCCCTTGGAAGAAGACAATGAAATATAGAGATGTGGAGGAACTTAATAGTATCAACAAACACCCGTGAGCTCTACTGATAAATACCATTGTCGACCCGGCAGTAAGGTATGTTTCTTATAGTATCACTTACAAAATCTATTTTTGAAATCGTGAAGGTTCTACATTGGCTATTGCTATTTATCTTGCACATAATATGGTGAAGGAAAATAAAGATTTTGACCTATGTAGCCTAATAATGGAAAACCCAATTGAGAATGTCAGAATGTCTTTGGTTGAGAGTTATCCCTTCTAGTTTGGGTCTCTGCTCATATGTTTAGTATCTTACTTTTTGAGTTTGCTATCATCAAAGGAGAATGTTAAGTGGAAGATATGTATCCCTATCACAAAGCAAGTTTACAGATATTTGGAATGTATGGAAGATAAATCAAGTGCATGTAAAGTTTATTTATCATCCTTGTAGATGAATCTATGTTCTGGTGTGATAGTGTCTAGTGCTATGCCTATCAGTTAGTTTGAGGAGGGTTCATCCTCTGGTAATAAGGAGTTAGAGGTTTTCATTGGTGGTTCCCCTATGGAATCTAAAAGGAGGAATATTAACACAAAGGATATCATCACTATCTCATCAGAGAAGGAGAAGGAAGAAGACTCTCTGCCTAGATCTGAATCTTTTGATCTAGATGAATTTTGTTCAATTTTTGATGAAGGTGATATGAAAATGATTGGTGAAATATGGTATAATTTCTCTCCAGTCAGTAGGCTTAGAATTGAAGATTCCTTAGCTAATTATCTACTCAAAAAGGGTACTACTATTTATGTTTTTTCTGACTTGTTACAAGATGATCTGGTTGAAGTTGTTGAAGAAAAGTTGTTGTGGGAAGGATTTGGAGGTCATAAGATCCAAGCTATGATTGAGAGGTGTGCCAAAGCCAAACAAAAATTTATCCAAACACATTGGTGATACAAGAGAATGCATTAAGGAGATTTCTGAAATCTACAAGTATTGTCTCTAGTAGCCTAATGCTATTGATAATTTTAGAAGCATAATTGAAGCTATTGAATTTGAATTGAATGATATTGGGAATTTTTTTGACTTATTCAAAGATAAAGATGGAAAAAAAAGAATGAGATTTGGTGAGTTGCAAGATGAGTTAAATTATCTACTCAAAGACAGAGGGAAGACCTAGTTAAAAATTTCTGGTTGGTCAAAAAAATTATTGAGGTCCAGTTGGATCATCTCTTCGAGACACTTTCTGATGCAAAGGATTGTGAACGACAATGCCTATCTTTAGACTGGTCATCTTCATTCATGTTGTTGACTCTACTAGACAATATGTGTGCTAGAATGGTTTTTGCAGGACAAGCTTGGAAGAGGATTCTTCCAACTATGAGAGAAATGTACAGGAAAAAAATTTTGTATGAAAAGAGTTGTTTTTACTTGATCTCTTGAATGTTCTTATTTTTCCCTTTTCCTTTGATGGAAAAAAGAGGGAGAAAAATGAAGATAGAAACAAAAAAAAAGAGGAATTGATTTGCTTGAGAAAGGGGGAGTGCTTGGAGTTTTGGAGTTTTGTGTTTTTGAGTTTTTGTTGTTTTTCCATCAATGCCAAATGGGGAGATTGTTGAGAAGTTGTTGAGATGATTTAGCATTGTTGTCATTGATGTCAAAACCTGGGATTTGGAAGGTTGTGCTCTGGATGATATATAGAAATGTTTGATCCTATGATGTTGTGTAGTATGGATGTTATTCTTGATCCAGATATGGCGATACTTATTCTTGGGTCACCTCTGAAAGTAAGTTAATGCGTAATAATGAATACTAATATTTTGATATTGGTCATTGTGCTCAAAGCTTATTCTGGGTATCCTCGCTATCAGGACATTCATGTAACATGTTACAAGTTTTGGTATGTCTAATTGTGTTTCTCCAGTTGGTAGTGAAATTGATGGAAATCAAGATTTGGTCTTGGTTGTGGCATTCCCATCGGCTTCGAAACATATTTCATGTAATTCAAAGTTTTCTATCTTTTGGTAATTATGCTTATCTTATGTATGACCTATTTATGGGTCCCATGGTAACATGATAAGGAGATATTTATGTGTGACATATCCTTTAGGTCTGGTGCTAGTGTGCCAAGCCTTATTGAATATTTCAAGGTTGCTCTTCAAAGCCAACACATTTTTCTCTACGGGTACACATATATATTGAACATCACTTTGGTTCTGAACAAGAAGTTGTAGAGTATGCAAATAGAGGAAAAGGGTGTGAAGGATTATGCGACAAGAGATAGAGAAGGAAGTTGAAGGAAAGTGATAGGAAGAAGTAATTTGAATTATAGAGGTTGTGCAAGGAAGGTGGGTGGAATATTCTTGACTGGATCTGCTGTAGATAGATTTTGTGCTCTAACTAGAACTGAATTCATGCATATGTAGATGTAGCTTCATCAGTTCATGTTCTGAAAGTAAGACTTTTTTTTTTGTATTATTCGGGCAGTGATCCCACCAACAGTGAGCCTTACCTGCTATGAGCATTTTGGCAGTGATCCCTTTGTAAAAAATAACCTTAATCAATGTCACCTTAACCAGTGTTTTATAATTGAGAAATAGCATTCTTTGTGGTTTTTTCCATCTTGGGTTTCCACGTAAACTTTGGTGTTCATTGTGCATGGTGTTTTTATGTGCTTTCATATATGTTTTATCTAATTGATTTAAGATTGCTCTAGATTAATTAATGCCAAGAAATTTTTTTTATGATAACTGATTCACCCCCCCTCTCAGTTATCTGAACTCTTCAACAAAGTTTTGGGTTCCTTCAAATCCTATTTTACCCTTAATAAAAAAAACTAAAATAGTCAACAAAAAATAGAACAACAGAGCTTCAAGAAAAAACCATTTAAAAAATATAATTATCTTCTTTAGATAGAAAGTCCAAAGACTCCTCCAAAGAATTATTCTCCTTCAATTCTCAAACTTCTTATCTTTTTCAAAAACTTGCAAATCTTGTTCTCTTACTTGCTTCTTCATCTACTTATTAATCTTCAATTTCCTTGTAATATTTCCCACCACATATTTCTTCATTATCCCATCAGTAGTGTGCATAATTATACTAATATTAGTTTCAATATTTTTCACTCTATCTTGAAGATTATTGATGATGCTCGTAAATTATTTTTCCATTTACTTCTATATCTTTTGCAATGTTTCTTGTCTTGCATTTGTCTCTCAATCCCTTCCAATTTTTTTAGGGGATAAAATTTATCCTTTAGGGAATTGATTAAGTCATCATTAGTTTGGTCTTTCCTTTGATTCTCTTCAATTTCTTTTTAACTTCTATAATCTTCATTATCTTTGTGAGAGATGTGTTAAAAGGCATAGGAAAATTGAGAGGGGGTGAATCAATTGTCACCAAATTCAATCACAAAACTTCAAACACTTATCAACTTCACAACCACACTATTTTGTTATTAAGTATGAATGTATGTAATCCAAATAACAAAAAGAAAAATCAACACAATGAATACTAGATTTTAAGTGGAAAATCCAATAAGGGCAAAACCACGGTGAGGGTTAACTCACAATATAAATTAGTAACAAAACCGAATATATAAGGCTCACTACCCAGAGTAGGTCTCATTGTCTGGATACAGAAGCTCACTACTTTCACAAAGAGGCTCACTACCTACAAAAGGATTAAAAAAAATTTGGTATTATAGCCATAATGAACTGATGAGAGTGCACCTAACAAGTGTTGATACAATTTCGGCGATGCTCAATAAACTGACTTAACAAACTTCATCATTTTTGCACTTCTTCACATTCGCATCAATGTCATTCCTCACTCTCTTTGCATACTTAAATCTTCAAAATTGTCTGACATATATAGATGACCTATGCACATGCATCAATTAGGTTGACCTAATTAGATGCAACCCTTATTTATCAAAATATCAATTGTCGGCTTCAAGCATTTACAAAATATTTCAAAAGACAATTCAAACATTCAACACGCTATATCATGTCAAAATAGACCTAAGATAGGTCACACATTTATCCGCATAACAAAATTAATTCACCGTACCATCAATTTATCCATGAGGTTGGCCAGAGAAAGGCCTAGTAGTAAAAATGCAACAACAAAATAATGTTGATACACCATAGGAGCACCTGAGCATGAGAGATTTTGAACATGCATGCTTTCAATATCCATAAACTAATTCCCAAAACCGTAAGTAGCAACTATCAACCATGGAGGTTTGCAGACCAAAATATCAGAGGATGTAGACTATATACCAATTCAGATACCGGACCAAAATACCAGATCAAACAATAACTTAGTCTTGCAGTCACAACTCATATAACATGGTGACATCAATGACAACACAAAAGTTGTATAGATAGTCATTCTTCTTCATTCTTCCAACAATATCCCCCTTTATCATTGATGGCAACATGTGCCAAAATGTTCTCTCCCCCTATCACCAGTATTCTTCACATGACTCTCTCCCCCTTTGACATCAATGGCAAAGGGAAACCAAAAAGGTAGGATGTAAACGTATGTATATGATAACCTTGTATAGACATAGAAATTCCAACTTCCCATTCCAAACATTCAAGTGAAAATGACACTTTTTACATGAAATATTTTCTTGTACCTGTCTCTTATGATCAAAATAATCCTTTTCCAAGAAAGCATAGTTGAATTCATCCTTGCACTCATACCATCAAATAAGGACAACTATGTAAAAGAGGATGTCTGGTTTGAAGACAGACATTGTCGTTCGCATTCTTCTGCATCAAAGAGTATTCTAGAGAGATGATCCAACCAGACCTCAACAATTTCTTTCACTAGCCAAAAGGTTCTAACCAAGTCTTCTCTTTTCCTTTGAGCAATCAATATTTCCACTTGCAATTCACCAACTCTTATTCTCTATTTTCCATTCTTTTCTTTGAAGAAATCAAAATTCTTTCCAATACAATTCATCTCAGATTCAATGACTTCAATTCTGCTTCTAAAATTGTCAATAGTTGTCGGCCACTGGAGTCAATACCTGTAGATGTCATATGCTTCTTAGATGTCATATGCTTCTTTGATGATAACACTCATTTGGATTTTACACATCTTCTTTCAATTGTAGCTTTAAACTTATGACCTTCAAGTCCTTCCAACAATGTTATTTCTTCAATAACCTCTACCAGATCATCTAGTAAAGAGTCAGACACATCTAAAAGTGAAATACCCTTATTGAGAAAATAATCAACCAGTACATCATCAATCTTAAGTCTTTCGATAAAAATCATGCACTCCACATTTCACCAACCTTATTCATATCACCTTTATTCAACATCATCCATATATCTTTCGGATCGAAGGAGTCAAATCTAGGCAGAAATTCTTCTTCATTCTTCTCTTCTTCTAGGATAGAGAAAACATCTTTTATGATAGTTTTCCTCCTTTTAGATTCCGAAGGGGACTCACCAATGACAACTTCCAATTCTTTCTTATCGGAGGAGGATCCCACTTCAAACTAACTAGGCACTGACATACTAGAGCATAGATTCACCTTCAGGGATGCAAGATAAGTTTTGCAAACACTTACATTTTCCTTTATCGATTCCAAATACCTATAAACTTGTTTTTTGATAGGAATACGAGATTCCCACTCAACATTCTCTCTTCCCGGTAGCAAGCTCAGAAATTAGAATATTAAACATATGAGAAAAGATCCAAAATGAAAAGGATATCCCTCAACCAAGGACATTCTGACATTCTGAATTAGGTTTTCTAGTAAAAGGCTACACAAATCAAACTGCTTGTTTTCCTTAACCATCATGTCTACAAGATATACAACAATAGACAAAGTCGAACCTTCATGATTTCTTAAATAGATTTTATAAGAAATTTCGTATGTAACATACCTTATAGAAAAATCCGCAATAGTATTTATCAATAAAGCTTGAGGGTCTTTGTCAATACCAATAAGTTCCTCCACATCTCTATATTTTATAGTTTTCTTCCCAAGGAGATCCTTGACACTGCATAAACCAGTAATTGCTTTGATTGCTTCCTTTGAGATTAGGTAGGGTTTGTCCAACATAATGTTGTCGTTCTTGAATCAACTTAACAAGAACAAGATAAATTCTTTATCTGCAAACCAAGGAAATTCTCCCTATAAATCCATACCTAGGGTTTTTATGTTCTACAATTCATTTTTCTTCAGCCCTAGTTCCATTTCCTTTATCTTCCTATGATTGAATTCTTCCAATTCAACACCCTTCAAATTTAGTGGGATATTTCCACTCGATCCTCTGTCCATCATTGTGCTTATCTTTCTTGAATTCATTATTGTTCAATCAAAACTTCTTCCTTTTCCTTCTTCCCCTTTGTAAACTGAGATAATTTCTAATTATTTGTAATGATTCCTTCAAATTACCTCAGAAACACTTCAAATCACTTCAGGATCACTTTAGGAATGCTCCAAGTCATTTTCCAAATTCTTCAAGTGCACAAGTGATCAAGAAGACTTATGGATTTTACTTTATACGCCATCATTTTTCCCTATTTTGCATTAAATGCGGCAAACTCCAAAAAGTTGATAAAAACCCTTATTTCTCTGAAATGTAAACCATAAATCGGTCTACAAGAGAACATTCTTGCAACTTTTCTTCTAGTTTCTTTTCCATAACCTCTGTTTACTCATTCTTTACAATATATCCTCGTGCCAACCTCTGACACGCCATACATCTAGGGGGTTTGCATAGTTTTATGTTAATGCTAATGCTCCCCCTAAGACCATGCTAGGTCTGATTCCTGAAGGAATTGTCTATATCGGATGACGACACAGACACATTTATTATCTCTAGCTCTTCTTCTTTCTTCCTCCATATCTTATTCATCTCTTGTTTCACCTCATCTTTGTCAGTTTTCTTCATTGACTCGTTCTTCTCTACCGAAGCAAACTACTTTCCCTTCTTACTTCTGCAAACTTTTGAGATATGTCTAGGTTTGTTGCAGTAATAGCAAACAACACCTTTCTGATTCATCTGACCTCCATTAATCCTTTTTCTACATTGATTTTCTCTGTGTCCAAACTTTCTTCTTTCTTCCTCCATATCTTATTCATCTCTTGTTTCAACTCATCTTTGTCAATTTTCTTCGCTGACTCGTTCTTCTCTACTGAAGCAGACTACTTTCCCTTACTTCTGCATAATTTTGAGATATGTCCGGGTTTGTTGCAGTAATAGCAGACAACACTTTTCTGATTCATCTGACCTCCATTAAGACTTTTTTCTAAATTGATTTGCTCTATGTCCAAATTTGTTACAAGTATAGCAGTAGCCATTAAAGGATTGATTCATTCTTCCTCCATTAAATCTATTCATCACCACTTGACTAATCATTCTCACCTGAGATCTACATTCAGTAGCTTTATGTCCAAATTTCTTGCATGAAAAACATTGTCCAGAAAATTGATTCATTTTACTTTTGCACTTTGTTTCCCTGTGACCAAATTTGTTACATGAAAAATAGACACCATTGAAAGATGGATACCTTTGTGCATTAGGCTATCTCACAAGAAGTCTTCTAGAAAAGTTTCTTGAATTTATTTTTTGCTTCTCTTTATCTTGAGTCTTTTTATTATCCTTTGAACTTTCACCTATTCCATTTCCCAAGCCACCTTTATCTTTACTTGGTTTTTGTCTAGCAATCAACTCATCAAGCTTGTTAGAGCTAGATTTGAAATTATTCTCACAAATTTTTTCTTTCTCCAGTTTTTCTTTCAAATTCACCACCTCTTGTTCAAGTTTAGTGCATTCATCATACTTGCTTTGCACCATTGTATTCAAACATTCTTCAATTCTTTTCTTCTCTTTTGCTAGCACTTTCAATTTGATGATCTCTTTTTTTAGCTATTCACTCACTTCCCTATGTCTTTCTTTGAACTTCTTCAATTTCTCTTTCAATTTCTGAACACATTCATTTGCATCTTCGATATTCTATTTCAAATCTCTATTTTCATTTTTAGCTTTATCAAGATCTTCAATTGCATCCCAGATCTCTTCTTTATCATCCATTTGATCAACCTTCAGGATCCTCCTCAAATAGTTAAGCTCTTCACCAAGGAACCAAAGCTCTAATACCTATTGTTAAAAGGCATGGGACAACTGAGAGGGGGGTGAATTAGTTGACACCAAATTCAATCACAAAACTTCAAACACTTATCAGATTCACAACCACACTATTATGTTATTAAGTATGAACATGTAATACAAATAACATAAAGAAAAATCAACATAATGAACACCATATTTTATGTGGAAAAAACCAAATATATAAGGCTCACTACCTAGAGGAGGGATCACTGTCTGAATACAGAAGCTCACTACTTACACAAAGAGTCTCACTACCTACAAAAGGATTACAATTTTTTTTGGCTTTACAGCTGAAATGAACTGATGAGAGTGCACCTAACAAGTGTTGGTATAGTTTCAGTGATGATCAATAGAATGACTTAACACACTTCATCATTTTTGTACTTCTTCAAATTTGCATCAATGTAATTCCTTGCTCTCTTCACATACTTCAATCTTCAAAACTTTCTAACATATATATATGACCCATGCACAAGTATCAATTAGGTTGGCCTAATTAGATGCAATGCCAATTTATCAAAATATCAACTTTCAGATTCAAGCATTTACAAAATCTTTAAAAAGATAATTCAAACATTCAACACACTACATCATGTTGGCATAGACCTAAGATATGTCACACATATATCCGCATAACTAAATTAATTCACCATACCATCAATTATCCATGAGGTCAACTAGAGATAGGCCTAGCAATAAAAATGCAACAATAGAATCATGTCGATATGCCATACAAGCACCTAAGCATGAGAGATTTCAAACATACATGCTTTCAATATCCATAAACTAATTTCCTAAAACACAAGTAGCAACTATCAAATGTGGAGGTTTGTGGACCAAAATAATGCAGGATGTAGAATGTATATCGATTCAGATAATGGACCAAAATATTGGATCAAACAATAACTTAGTCTTGTAGTCACAACTCATATAACATGGTGACATCAATGACAACACAAAAGTTGTATAGATAGCCATTCTTCTTCATTCTTACAACAAGATTTTATCATCCATCATATTATAAGGTGATAACTCCATATTATTTTATCTTACATCCATCTACGCATCCACCTTTTCCCCCTCTTCCTCCTCATCCTCCACTTCTTGCTTATCCACATTAATTTGACCTTCCTCATCTTATTCATTCTCCTCCCCCTCATCTTCCTGATCTTCACTACTATCATTCTTCTCTTCTTCCTCATCCTATTGAAATAAATCATCCTTGAAAACATCCTCATCCTCAACATTAATTATTTATATTTATCAAAATTTAGCTTCTTTCCCTTTCTATCAATTAATGAAGCTTCAATAATTATATTTTTATAAACCCACAATTAAATTATATGAAATATGAAAATAAGAGTTAAAAAATATTGATTTTTAATATTACAAGTATAGGGAAATGGAGTGGGAGTTGGAATGACCCGCTAATGGGAATTTTTTTAAATTTTACCCTAGAAAATAATAGAAACCTTCCTTCCCATGGTTTCAAGGTGGTTCACGAGCTATGAATTATTAGAAGGGCACTCAAAAATAAAGGAAATTTTGTGATCAATGGTTTTTATAGGGTGGAAGATGTCGTAATGGTCTACAACAATCCTTGAGAGGGAAAAATCTAAAGATTGTTCATGGACAGTCTATTATTTTCCCATTGTTTGGTGGGCTCCTCAAAGTTCCCCACATGCTTCCCTACCCTGTTAGTTTTGTACCTCTCTAGCTTTCTCTCAACACTTTCAAGAAAACTCTATCACCACTTTCCCCAACACTCTACTGTTGGGAAAAAAAACCCTACAGCCAAGGACTGCATAAGGAAAAAGCATAATCCCCAGTAGACATCCAACTTCATACCCCAAAAATAAAAAATAGGGGTCTCCAAAGCAACCTGGCTCCCAAAGAACCCTCTGCAATCTGCACTTTTGTATTCATCTCCTCAACTAAAATATAAAGAACAAATATCTAAAGACCTGTTGCTTCCCTCTATGTCTATCCTCAAAAGTCATGCTCTTATAGGTAAGATCTTTAACTATATCTCATCCATTAATACTCTAGAATCATGGGTTCATGATCAGTAGTCAAGGGCCTTAGAAGTTTTCTACCTCCATGAGTAAATGGGATACTTTGTTGTTATTTTCAACTTTAGAGAAGACCACAATAAATCCCTTAAGGAAAATTCTTGGTTTTATAATGGGAAAGGTTTATACCTCCAACCCTAGACCCACTACTTCAACCCTTCAATAATACCATTCTATATTCATATGAAAAATATACCTCTCAAATATAGGGATCTCAAAATCCTAGAATCCCAAGGCATCCCCATTAGCATCTTCCAGAGAATTGATATGGAATTTATTAAATTCTCCTACAAGCTAACTAGATTTTTTGTCCTTTTAAAAGCTAAAAAATCACTCCCCAAGGTCTTGTCCATTTACTCCAAGCGTGGGATCTAGAAACAATATTTTGATCTATAAAATCTTGCTACTTGTTCCTCATGCCATTGATTTTCCCATCTAACCCCACAATGACCCTCAAAAACATTGGATTATGAGGCTTCAAAAGAAAAATGTGCAGCTAATGGTCCTCTATTAAAATAAAACAACATTGAAAATTCTACTCTTGCTAAAATCCAAATGCCCCAGCAACATCCTATTCTCCAAAATTTCCAAACATCTAATGATCCCTGCCCCTCTAGTCAGAAAGTGCCTGGGATGGCAGTAGAAGCACAACCTTTTGATAAGCATATCAAATAAAAAGGAAACCTAAATACTTGAAAGGAAAAATTTCCCTTCCACATCATAGGTTTCTACTTATATCTAGAGCTTGGTCCAACAAAGAGGAAACAACCTTTCTCCTCTTTGAACTCAAGTTCTACATTGAAAGATTTTATAGACAATACAACAAATGGTAAGAAATTTTCTAAAGGTGATACCTATCCTATCAAAGAAGGGAAACATTAACTAATTTTCTTCACTCAATAAATCACCATCATCTATGACTACTCCAAACAAAGCCACACAACGTGTGCAGGATTTATAGTTTGGAGAGGAATTTCTTCCTCAAAAAAGTGGTAGTAACAACACATAAAATCTTAGTAGATTGACCAAGGCTGAAAAGTTAGATGTATAAGTTTTCCTAGGGGTATTTCATCTAAATGATCCATAATTATATCTAGCAGAGAAAGGAATTTCTAATTTTCCTTCTCATTAACTAAATGAGTCATAATATTCAATAGAGGAAGGCCTTTGTAATGCCCCTTTTTAGCATCAAACACCCATAGTAGGCGATATCAATCATGGTAAAGACTTGCAAAAGTAAAATAATATAAGCTTTCAAGAATCCAAGAGATAATGTCAGATGGACAAATGATAGAAATTATAAATCACCTCATTCTACACGAAGGATCAAAATTATTTGATCAACTAGAAGAGGAAGCATTAAATAAGAATATGGAATATGATTTTTCCAAAACCCTCTCTATTGTGTAAACAAAAAGAACATTCTCTTAGGTACCAATTGCAACACCCCCAACTAAAGGAAAGCTCCCCACAAGTAAGAAAACTCAAGATGAAATAGCTACTAGTATCCAAGCTACATTGGATAAAAATATTAGAATGAGGAGGGCTTGCTACTCTCCTTAAGGATAATGAGAGTTCTATCTTGGAATGTAAGGGACCTAAACGCCCCTGAAAAAATATGCTTGATAAAGTGTTAGCTTGACTCTAGTAAAGGAAACATCATTATGCTACAAGAAACAAAATTCACTTATGATCAAGCACAAGAAGTCCTCAGAAAATGGAAAAAATGAAAATTTCTACATTCTTTAGCACAAGGAGCTTCAAGAGGCCTAGTTGTACTATGGAATGACATAAATACCCAAGTGGAACTAATCCTCTTAATACAACATTGGATGATCATGAAGGTAACTTCCTTTGACCTATATTTTTGGTTGTTTAATGTTTATGTGCCCACATCAACAATCAAGAAAAAATCCTCTAGGATACAATATCCCCAGTCTTATCAAACTTAAAAGAAGAGAAATTTCTTATGGGGGAGATTTCAATGCAATTTTGTACCATAATGAAAAAAGGGGGCATAATCCCCCTAAAGGTTTTGGAAGATTTCAAAGACTTCATATTAGAAAATGATTTATTAGATTTCCCTCCCAAAATGGCATTATTTACATGGACAAACTTGAGAAAAAATATTTCTTATTAATTGCAGAATGGTTGGATAGATTTCTATTTTTGTAGAATGGTCTATGAGAATAGCTCCTTTTGAGTCATCTATCCTTTCATTCTTGGGCTCAAATCAGTTCCCCATATAATTGGCCTTAGCTTCACAAACACCCAATCCAAAATCATCCTTCAAGTTTTAGGAAATGTGGTTTAAAGACCCTCATTTCCTACCTCAACTCAAGAGCTAGTGGGAAAATGCACCTCTTATCATAGGTTCCAGAATTTTCTAGCTAGAAAATAGTTAATTTATATAAAAACAAATCAATGCTTGGAATTAGAAACATTTCAAATATATTTTTTTTGAAAAAAATAGTACTACAAGCTTAACTGGTTGAGATCAATGATCAAATCATAAGGTGTATAATGAACCATACCTCTTTTAGCCTACACAAAAAACCACAATTAGAAATAGAGGAAATTATCACAAGAGAAGAAATATATTGGAGACAGAAATCCAGAGAGCTATGGCTCAAAGAAGGGGATAAAAAACTAATTTTTTTCATCTATCATTAGAATCAGATAAAAAACAAACACTATATTCAACATCAACTCCCCCTCAAGAAAAAATATGAAGGTAGAAAAAATAATCAACCAAGAAGCAGTCCATTTCTTCTTAAATTTATTAAGTGCATCAAATTAGAAAGCTACCCAACCAAATAATACCATATTAGATGAGTTTATTCAACATATTCCCTTGTTGATTTCTGGGTAATTAAATGTGCTCTTGCTAAAAACATTTTTACTAGAAGAAGTGAAAAAAATGGTTTTTTCTATGTCACCAGACAAAGATCTAGGTATGTATGGGTTTATTTCCATGTTCTTCCAAAAAGGTTGGTAGTTCATGGGGAGAGAAATTATGTTATCCTTAGAGGAATCAAGGAGAAATGACAAGATCTTAAAGGAATTGAATAATACCTTTATAGCGCTAATCCCTAAAAATAAGAACCCCTCTACCTTTATTGTCTTCAGGCCCATATCACTGTGCAACACCATCTATAAAATATTTTCTAAGGAAAGCACTAGGAGACTTTCCAAGATCATTCCAAGAATTCTCACAGATGAATAAGGAGGTTTTGTCCCAAGAAAGGATATAGCTGAAGGGGCCTTAATAGCCTATAAGGCTTTGCATTTTATCAAGGAACATATATTCTTGCCAATGATTATCAAACTTGACATGTTGAAGGCTTATGATAGACTAAACTAGGATTTCCTCCTAAAAGTGCTACAAAAGCTTATCTTCTCTCACAAATGGTGTTGTTGGGTTAACTCTTTTATAGCACAATCCAATTTCTCAATAGTGGTAAATTGTAGTCTAATTGGATTTTTCAATTCTTCACAAGGTGTTAGACAAGGTGATCCTTTATTTCCTTTCCTTTTCATTTTAATGGTAGAATCGTTGAGTTGGGAAATATCAGGGGAATGAGCTCAAGGTGCATGGCATGGTATAGATATCCCAAATTATAGCATCAACATTACTCATTGATTATTTACAGATGATACGCTTTTATTTATCAAATATACTACCTAAGAAGCAAGAGGCATTAAAAAATTCATAGAGGATTATTGTAGGGTATTAGGTCAAAAAATAAATAATGAAAAATCAATCATATTCTTTCTAAACACCCTCCCCAATGGTGTCAGCACGTATCCTATCAATTCCTAATTTTAAATATGATGAATTTTTGAGCCAATATTTGGGAATCTCCTTCTTTTTAGGGCCAAACAAGCTTGATTTTTGGAATAAAATTTTGACTCAAATCCATAATAGAATACCATCACAATATTACTCATAGGTCAAGGGGTGTTGTGTGCTATTATTCTTTTGCTTGTGTGATGTCATGTTAAGATGAGACATCATGTGTTGACCTAGTGTTCCTACTTGTAGTAACGTTTCATAAGTGTTGTATTATGTATTCCAAAAAATATATATGTCTATTTAATTCAATGTTCCATGGGTTCCATGGTGAGGCATTATAGAGGGATTTTTAATTCTTGAAAATTAAACATCACTAAACGAAAATAATTCCTAAATTACTATTTAATTCAATTTTTACACTCAAAAAATAATAAAACCTACCTCCTCAACCTCACTGATGTCATGATAATATTTTGACAATAGGTTGATCAATTCTATAATGTGTACAAAAATTCTCTCATTCATGACCTAATATTGCATAGGTGAGAGGTTCAGTTTAGATAAGATCAACCTCTTTGCAATTTTTATTTTATGTTAGAAATAATGTAAGTGCATTATAACACTCACATTATGGATTGGTAGTGACTAACCTATGATTGGTCACTACCAAACCATAATGTGAACATATTATGTCCTAGATGGACCAAAAAGTGGTTGTGGCCACTTTTTTGTCCAACATCCTTTTGCACATTCTCTAAGGGTATGCTCAAAGAAACTATTGAGAACAAGGTTAGTATTGATGAATCTATGTCTTCCTCATATAGTCATGTTGCTATATTCATAGAGTTTTACCCATCTAGTGCTTCACAGAATAGGCTTGACCATAGAATACAACCTTCTTAGAATGTGGATAGGTCAAGTGGTCTTCTCCTTCTAGTGGTTTCTTTAATATTAACATAAATAACTTTGCTCAAGGCAATCTAGTTGTGATAGGGATTGGTGGAATTGGTGGAGATAGTAAAGGTTTTATCCACTTTTTTTCTCTATTTATGTGGGATAAACAAATAATCAAGTGGAAGCCTAGACAATTCTTAAGGCTTTAGAGAAGGCTAGAGTGGAAGAAGGTTATATGTGAAATGAGCTCTATGGTTTTGGTATCCTTGTTGAATAAAAAGAATATGTAAGACCCCTCTTGGAGATTGACTCACATTGCTAGGAATTAAATTATATTGTGACCACAAATTTTGAACCAATATCATTTTTTCATATCCTTAGAGAGTGGAATAAGGTGGTTGATCATCTATCTAAATGGGCCTCAAAGATGGCAGGTAATTAGAATGTTACAGATTGGGGAGGGTTGGTCTAGGATAAAACTCAACATATTTTTCAACTTGTCCTTAATGATCAGCTAGAATAATTGATGTGTTGGTAAGGGGAAAGGCTAGTATGGATCATAGATTTATTGTTATTGGTTGTAAGATCAAGAGGTACTATAATGATTCTTAGTAGATTACTCTTCTTTGGTCTATTTTAATGACTATAACTATCTGAAAATATATTTAATGTGAATGTAATTAACTTTCTTTTAATAAAATTTTATCTTTATAAAAAAATCACAAATATCATAATGATAAAAAAGAAACCAATAATACATACCTTCATACACATATTTTAATAGGAGAAGCTAAAGTGTAGAAAAAATGCACCTATAAATGTAACATTATATCATAACACCCATCCCCCATCCCACACACTGGACGAAACGCCCTGACGAGACTTCACGAATGGAAAATGCACTAACAGAAAGACTTGACAGATGGATGCTATGTTTCCTACTGTTGCCTGTCCCATTGTTGAGAAAATGTGGCAGCACTAATGGGTTTTCAAAATCATATTTTGGAATGGAAAAAATCCCAAAACATGGCATTCGAAATCATAATTTGCAAATAGAAAAAAGCCTAGACGAGGTCCCATTTTAGCTGCAATTTTGACATTAACATTTTGTAGGCAATCGAAGGTTGAAGCGGAGTGGCCACTCTCCATATGAAAATACATTTGATAGGAACGAGAAGCTAGCTAGATAGCAGGTATGCATATCCACCAGAAATATATGTCATTTTCCCATTCTGCCTAGGAACTGTGAAGAAATGAATGGTTATTTGTTGCGAAGATGGGTTTTCATTGATGAGAAAACAAAGTTTTTTACTTGGGAAAAGGGGTTTTCATTTGAAATAAAAAGTTGTTTATGTGTTTTTATGTTGATGGTTTTTAAATTTTGGTTTCCTCTCGTCTGCTGGTTTTGAAATTTTATGATTGCTGAATGAAATAACTGACAACCCATTGTGGAAATATGGGTGAAATAACTAAATAGCGTTTATAGAAACCAGAAACCATGTAGAATATATTATGAGGTTAGAAAATGTAATGTGGGTTCTGCAATGAATTGATATATTTTGAAAACCACATAAATCCCATAATGTCGCCATTTTTGACATTCTTATTTTGAAGGTTACAAGGTTTGGAGGGGTTTGGAGTCTAAAGTAGAGCGGCCATTATCTCCTACCATAACGCATGTGACAAGCACATGATGCTAGCTAGTAGGTATGTATATCTACCACAAATATATGCCATTTTTCCATTCTACCTAGGGACTGTGAAGAATTGAATGATTATTCATTGCGAAGATGGCTTTTCATTAATGGGAAAACAAGATTTTTCATTTTCCCTTAGTGTGTAGAGGGTTTTACAACATTGTGTGGGTTGGAGGTTTCATAAATTATGTACTCACCTCCCATCTATTGGAATATGGATTCTGGTGTTGTCATTTATGGCAACCTAAGTCATTGATCCGGTCCGCACTTTAGTATCTGACCATACTGAAAGACAGAGTAGAGAATAGGGTATCTGGCTAAAGTTAAATCTATCAAGTGGTTTGTGTTACCAGTTTATTAGTTTCGGTTGTGGATCTCAAGGAAGATAGTTGGGTATATGAAATGTGTTATTCTTGATTTTTGTGTTGTTGCATCAATTGGTGTACGAGTTAGGAGATCTAGTCGTTCAATTTTCTATTCAACAGTGCTAGAAGGCCGACTAAGTGAATGTTGGGTGTTGCAGATGTTTAAGGAAAAAAAATTTGGAGTATTTTCGTATTGGAGATTTTGTTTTGGGTCCTAACTATACTATGGCTGACTTTGGTGGATGTGCATTAAATGTTACTCATGATTTGATCCGACAGATCAAAAATATTTTCTACTTTATTGAAGCCGACATATAGCGATTGAATCCTTGGTGGCAGATATATATATGAGATCGGTTAATTCATTTTGTAGAGTATGTGTGAGTGTTTGATATGTGTTCATGTGTGTGTGAATACCAAAAGAGAAGTTGAGTGATTTTCACTTGTGCAAAAGAGGATTTAGTGAAGCAAATTAAGGCAGAGTAGAGCGAAGTGCAGAATCTGATCTATGAGCCTAACCAGAATTGTAATCAAGCATTTGTAGATGTTATCTTCTTAATTCAACCTTTTGATGTAATCCAAATCTTTGTAAGGCAGTGCGCCTAAATGCAAGTGCATTCCCATTTTGTAAAATACTTATATTTTGAGTACTCAAATTGTGGATTGACCTCCACTGTGGTTTTTCCCCTAACATGGTTTCCACATAAAAATTCTTGTGTTATGGTGTTGTGGCTTATTGTTCTTTGTTCATGTATCTTTCTTTTGATTGAATGTTATATACACTTGAGAGATTAGTTTAATAAAGTTAAAAATTGCACAACACTTATTCACCCCCCCTCTCAGTGTTGCTTGAGTCCAACAATTGGTATCAGAGCTAATTTCCTTGGAATAAGTTTAACAGCTTGAGGTGGATCTTGGAATATAATGGACTCTGGTAGTCTTCAGTAGCAGCTTTTGGTAGCACTTGATGATTTTGATTAGTCTAAAGCAAAAGTCCAGGAATTGAAAGCAAATCTTAAGGATGCTGAGAAATTCATTCAGAAGTTGAAGGATCAAATTATTAAATCCAGGGAGAAGAGAAAGGATCCCTGTGATCAGATTAAGTAGAAAGAGAGCAAAATAATGGATGATGTTCATCTTAATCAAACCTTGAAGGAAATAACTGAAGAATGTGAAAAGCTTGCTAGAGACAATGCTACCCTAAAGCATGAGATGAAATCTATGGCAATGAAGATGACTAAGGAGATTGAAGAAAGAAAGAAGTATGAGGAAAATCTTGCCCTGTCCCTAAAAGAAAGATCTGATGAATACAACAAAACTAATGGAGAATTCATTTAGTTAGAGATTGAACTACAACAATCCAGAAACAATGAAGAAGAGCTTGAAAAAAAATTGTTATCCTTAGGGATGAACTTACTGCTACAAATGAATACAAGGAGAAGTTCAAGATTGGCTCAGTTAAGCTTGATGAGTTGACTCAAGGACAGAAGAATGGAAATGACAAGTGAGGTCTTGTATATGAGATAGGAGAAAGTTCTAGATCTGGAAAAAGGAATTTTAGGCAAGGTAATCAAATGAACAAAGCAAAAAGGAATCCAATAAGACAAACTAATTCTCAAAATTTTAATGGATACTCTTTTTCTTGCAATAAATTTGGTCATATGGTTGCTCAATGTAGAAGTAAAATGAAATCAACTGATCCATCATTCTTCGGTTAGTGTTTCAATTGCAATAAGTTTGGTCATAAGTCAATTGAATGTAGAAATATGCCAAACAACTCTATCAATAGAAGGAATGTAAAATGTTATACTTGTAGAAGATTTGGGCATATTGCTAATCAATGCAGATGGAATGACTGGTCTGGACAAGGAAATGTTGTGTGTTTCAATTGCAACAAATACATTCACATTGCAAGATTCTACAAAAACAAGAATATGGATAGAAGAGGTCTGACATACAAAGGGAGAAATATGCAGAAAGATGATAAAGGAAAAGGGAAAGTGACTATGGATGAAATAAGAGATCAGATGAAGAAGACATGGGTGAAGAAGTGTTCCTCTATTGTAGGAAATGAGCTAGCACCAAAACCTACTTTTGGTAATTCCTCTGAGAATTAGTTGTAGGCCTCTGGCCTAGGGGGAGTTGTGAAGAAAATATTTCAAACCCCCTGACGGTAATTAACACCGAAATGTAGATGAGTGCAGTACAAATGATGTTGGAAAGGATATTATGCTAAGTTGAAGGTCCAAATAAGTTTTTGTTTGATGACTGAGAAAACAAGGTATCCAGATAAGTTAGGGCAAAAGCATTTATTAAAACAAAAGTTAGGTGTGTGAGTTATAAAAGCAACTTGAAACCATTATTTGCCACTTTGTGTCAAAGAAAAGAAGGAGAGCACCCTGCATTAGAATTTTGAATGCATGAGGAGAATTCGGTGGTGGAACCTTAATCCATCAGGTACTTCGGTAGTATTGAGAAATTTAAGTCTAATTTAGTGTGTGATTGAAGAACTTATTTTCATGTGTACGGAAGGAAAAATGGAACAAATCAGAGGAATGATAAAACTAGATGAGTATAGTAGTGAGAAGATTAGAGCTGAAAGAAACATGTTGTCACACAAAGAATTGAAATGGTTGAAAGAAGAAAAACATTAAATTTTGGACATCTTGAGTGAATTCCCCTATTTCATAAATGCATAAATCATTGAGTTTATTCTGGATAGATTGAATGATGATATTCTGGCACGAAGAATTGAAATGGTTGAAAGAAGAAAAACATTAAATTTTGGACATCTGGAGTGAATTCCCCTATTTCATAAACGCATAAATCATTGAGTTTATTCTGGACAGATTGAATGATGATATTCTGGCTTTGGATAAACCCTACCATATCTCGAAAGAAGTGATTGCAGTTGTAACTAGGTTATGCAAAGTTGGGGATGTGCCAAGGAAGAAGTCAATTCAAAATAAAGAAGTTGAAACCCTAACTAGAGTAATTGGAGATCAAAGAGCATTGATAATATCCACAATTAAAGATTCAGTGACAAGGTACATTGTGCATGGAATATCCTATAAAATCTTTTTCAGAAACAAAGAAGGTGCAACTTCGGCTGGTGTTGTTTACATTTCACACAAGATGATAATGGAAGATCAAGATTTTGACTTTTGCAAATTATTGAAAGATCAACTAATGGAGAACGTGCAATTGACAAAGGAGATAGGTTACCCTTTCAGGTTTGGTACTTTGGTTATATGCCTTGTGATGTATTTTCTGAATTGTTTACTCATGAATAACAATGTAATATGGGAAGAGAGTGGACTATTTTGCAAGAAAATTCACATATACTCTAATAATTTGGAAAACTTTGATCAAGTTTATGGAAGTTTCTTTAAGGATTTGCTAAGTTTGGATCAATTGGTATTCCCATTCTAGTAAGAGCACTTGAAGTTGGTTCCTCCTCTAGTGAGATGGAAAGAAAGAAGAAAAGGGCAAAAGAAATTGATGTTTGTACTCCACCAACATACAAGACTCCAAAAGTTGAAGGGAAAGGAAAAGAATAGGTGATTGTGGACATACCAGATGAGGAATCTGATAAGGAAACTAAGGACACCCTAGGAAAAGAACTAGAAATAACTAAATCAGAATAAGAAAAGGAAATGGTAGAAAGAAGTGAAAGAGAAGGTGATTTAACCAAAGAAGAGCTAATGCAACTTATTCATGAGGAATATGGAATGCAGAAGATTGTGAACATGTGGTCTATTAGACCTTCACATGAGCAGGACTTGATCTTAAGCGTGCTAAGTGCTCATTTTGTGCACAACCATATCAAATTGGAGAGTTTGCAGAATACATTGCCAGAAGAGATGATTGAATGCATCAAGGAAATCATGGACTCTGAGTCTCAGAATAAGGAAGAAGAAGTTATCTTACACCTGAAGAATCAATATAGATTGTCACTTACCAAGCTGAAAAAGAACATGAATCTACTAAGGCAATGCATAAGCACAACAAACAACATTTATAACTATTGTCTTCAATGGACTCATGCAATCAATAAGTACAAAGAGAAGCTAGAACAAATTGAAACAAAACTAAACAATATTGGAAAAAAATTTAACATGTCTCAAGATCAAGATGGTGCAATTAGGAAAAGGATCCAGGAATTGCAGTCAGAGCATACAAGTGTTTAGAACACTAAGAACAGGATTGTTAACACCTTTTGGAAAGTGAAGGACATAACCGAATGTAGGCTAGAATAGTTGATTGAGATATTAAGGAAGGGAGAAGTATTGGAAGAAGCCTTCACCAATCCAGAATCCCTTATCAAAATTATCAACCAAACATCTAAAAATAATAGCATGATCATAATCATCAAGATTGTAGTGGAAGCATGGAAGAAGTTTCTTCTAGAGATGAAGGAAAAGTACAAAATAATCTTCAATTAGCGGTTGTATTTCTTCAAATTTTTGAACCAATTTTGCATAAGTAAGTTTTTGGTTACACTTCAAAAGGGGAGGAAGAAAATTTTTAATTATATTTTTGTCATTGATGTCAAAGGGGGAGAGAGAGCAGTGAAAAATGCCTTAGAAAACTCAAGGGGAGTTTTGTTGAGTTTTTTCACCTATGGCGTTTTGAAGTTTTGAAGGTTCCGACACTTAGTCATTTTTCACTAAGTGTTGTCATCAATGCCAAAGGGGGAGATTGTTGGCATATGGCTTCTGGTGTTGTCATTTATGGCAACCTAAGTCATTGATCTGGTCCACACTTCAGTATCTAACCATACTGAAAGATAGAGTAGAGAATAGGGTATCTAGCTGAAGTTGAATATATCAAGTGGTTTGCATTGCCAGTTTATTAGTTTTGGTTGTGGATCTCAGGGAAGGTCATTGGGTATATGAAATTTTTTATTCTTGAGTTTTGTGTTGTCACATCAATTGGTGTACGAGTTGGGAGATTCAGTCGTTCAATTTTCTATTCAACAGTGCTAGAAGGCCGACTAAGTGAATGTTGGGTGTTGTGGATATTTAAGGAAAAAAAAATTGGAGTATTTTTGTATTGGAGATTTTGTTTTGGGTCCTAACTATGCTATGGAAAACTTTGGTGGATGTGCATTAAATGTTACTCATGATTTGAGCCAACAGGTGGAAAATATTTTCTACTTTATTGAAGTCGACATATAGTGATTGAATCCTTGGTGGCAGATATATATATGAGATCAATTAATTCATTTTGTAGAGTGTGTGTGAGTGTTCGATATGTGTTTATGTGTGTGCTAATATCAAAAGTGTAGTTGAGCAATTTTCACTTGTGCAGAAGAGGATTTAGTGAAGCAAATTAAGGTAGAGCAGAGCAAAGTGCAAAATCTGACAAAAGGTCCATAATCTAATCTATGAGCCTAACCGAAACTGTAATCAGGAATTTGTAGATGTTATCTTCTCAGTTCAACCTTTTGATGTAATCCAAATCTTTGTAAGGAAGTGAGCCTTCCTAATTTTGAGTAGTGAGCTCTAGGAAGTGCGCCTGAATGCAAGTGCATTCCCATTTTGTAAAACACTTATATTTTGAGTACTCAAATTGTGGATTGACCTCCACCATTTTTTTTCCCCTAATAAAGTTTCTACGTAAAAATCCTTGTGTTATGGTGTTGTGGCTTATTGTTCTTTGTTCATGTATCTTTCTTTTGATTGAATGTTATATACACTTGAGAGATCAGTTTAATAAAGTTAAAAATTGCACAACACTGATTCATCCCCCCTCTCAATGTTGCTTGAGTCCAACACCATCATGTTTTCCAACCTATAATCTTCTATGCATGTATATTTAGATCATATTAAGAAATTGAAACACAATTTTTACTCTATGTAAGACTTGTTATAAATTTTGAAGCTACGTTTCATTACATTCGTACTATGTAAATAACAAAATATTTTCAAGACATTCAAACTGTTCTATAAAATTTCAGGTTGGAAAACATTGGGTGTTATAAAACCTGCAACTTACTTACTATTTTGAAACCCTTTACAAGTAACAACCCAACTGCTAAGTCACTCCTCACCTTAATTTGGCATGTTTTTTTATTGTCTTGAGAACCTTTTGTGAATTAGATAGTAAGAATGTAATGAAATTGGAAAACATTAGGTATTATGAAACCTGCAAGACATAGTGTTGTTATACATTGTTTGTAGTGTTGGAAAATAAACTATCTCATCTCAGTTGTTTCCTCATGAATTTTTTTTCCATACGCTCCAAAAATGTAATGAAGTCCATCTTCAAATTTTAGAACAACTCTTTCCTACACTCAAAATGGCATTTCCCCTTTTTCATTTGATTGGAATAGATAAAATGCTCACATTGTTTGTAGTGTTGGAAAACACACCGTGTACATTCATGCGAGCTTGGAAGGGAGTGGCAGGGGTTCAGAGGCTGAAGCAGAGTGGCCATTCTCCATACCATAATGCATGTGATAGGCACGACCAACGAGCTAGTAGGCATTATGAAGAATTGAATGGATTTTTCCTCTATTTCAGATTTTGAATCCCTGCAACTCCCTTCCAAGCTCACATTACAAAGTAGGAGTGTAATGAAAGGCACCTTCAATATTTACCATTCATTTAATTTAGACTTTAATAAGTTGTGCAATAGCACGTTGCATTTTTTATGTTTCAATATGCCTTATAGGATCATTATTGGTAAGTTCAACATTTACTAATTGAGGCTTGAGGTGCATGATATCAGACTTCAACTTTTGAATGCCTTCAGATTCTTGTAAATGTTCATTTTCTAATCTCTCAACATCTCTCAACAACATTAATTAATCTTCTTTTATTTTGATGATAAAATCTTCTTCTTATCTCTTAATTCCTCTTCTAAGTGGTTAATTGTAGTCTTGTGTTGTGTTTCTTCAGTTTCAACACTTCGAACTAGTGCCTATTTATCTGCAAGTTGACCATCCATGCATTTTTACTCATCCCCACTACTCTTACCTATTAACACCTCCCTGGTATTTGCATAGGACTTTCATGTCTCTACCTTCTTTTCATCCATTTCCAATTCTATGTGTTTTGTGGAATTCCTATGTTTAAGAATCTGTGAATTTACTTGTTCAACTCCACCCATAGCATCACCTCTCACTTTCTTTTCCTGCACAAAATATTATGCAATACAAAACCTCTTCATTTTGTGCACTTGTGCATTTCCATTTTCCCATTGCACATACTGCACATGGACCATTTTCCTTAACTTCTCAAGACCATGAAGGATCTCTTCAATAAATACATTATCCATCTCAATCACTTTGCTTTGCTTCTTTTCAAGCGTTTTAATAGAATATTCCTTTTTCATTCCATGCATTATGGTACCTACTTCCTTCTGTCTCACATTGGCATTCTCCCATTGACAAAACAAATAAAATGCTCACATTATTTGCAGTGTTGGAAAACACACCGTCACATGCCAATTATTTCCTCATGGAAAGTTTTTATTTTGTAGGCTCCAAAAATGTAATGAATTCCACCTTTAAATTTTAGAAAAAACACTTTGGTGATGTAAATATGGTATTTCCCTTTTTTTATCTAATTGGAACTATAAGATGGAAAATTTTCTCCACTTAGGGTTTTAGGACCTAGGGCAACAAACTTCCTATACTCCACATTCGAGGATGCCCTAGAGATCTCAATCAAACTAAGGAGGAGGAAAGAGACCTGAAAATAGGGTATCCTAGGGTATGTTTAGAGATTAATGAGGGGTTCACCACCAAGTAAGAACTTGGAAAGACTAATGCAATATAAGATGAAACACTAAACCCTATTTTGATGCAATGACCTACAAAATGACATAGAAAAGTGTATAAAACAAAACAAAAAGTTGCAAAGAAGAATGTGTGCACCTGGAAACTTGTAGAGACTTGAAGGGAGACCAAAAATTCTACAAATCCTAAAAAAATTTCCTACTGGGACTCATTTTCCATTCCGGGTGAATCATTCCCAATTCTGGATTTCTGCATAGGAGCAGGTTTCGGGCAAAAGGGTATCTAAATCTACAAAGATCTCTGAAAATCACCTACAATGGGAATCATTCACCACTTGTGGAAAATGAGTCCAGTTTGGATTTTCTGGAACTTCAAGGTCTGAATCTACTCTTCTCAATCTACTCAATTTGCTCCTCCAGGTTTCTAGATCTAAAACTTTGATTTTGGGGCTGTAAATGACCTTTTAGTGAAGATTATGACCTTGCAAATGGGGAGTCAACTCCAACAAGATAGTAACCTAATCTTCAATGATCTTTCAAGGTCCAAGAAACCTAGATCTATAATCATACATGTAAAGAGGAGAAAAAATGTTGATTGTTAGTGAATAGGGGTTTTTCTTGGTTGACCCCTTTTAGGTAATCAAACCAAATGATGAAACAATGAAAAAAGGACATGAAACATGAACAATGATAGCTTGAATGATGCCTTGTAAATGGTGTCTTGTAAATCTACAACTCAATCATGAAATTCCCATGAAGGATGTAGATCTTGATCTTCACAATAGGAGTAGAACAATGCTTGATCTTGGATCTTCAATTCTACATCACAACACTAGCTCAATAATATGCTTAATGCTTGATATGCTTGACATGATGATGGGTCTTGAATTGTTGTAACAATTGATGAATAATTATTCCCTTGAATTCCTTAAATTGATCTTGAAAGCTATCTTGATGAACTTGTGAAGACTTGGAATTCTTAACTCTTGCTTGCTTGACTTGATATCATGTAGGCTTATGTGAAATAATGATTTGGAAGCTTGTTTATATAGGAAATTCACTCAAATGACCGTTTATTAGATCCCCAAGGCTGACATAGAAGAAATTTAAACTTAAAACCCAAATTTTCTGCTCAAAACCTCAAAAATAGGTCAAACGGGACTTATTCGTGAAGCTAGGCGAATGGGTCCCATAGGGCCCATTTTGATAGTTAAAGTTTCGGGGAGTGTGTAAATTATGTTTATATGTTGATTTTGTCAATTTTTTTATTAAAATATGCCTTGGGATGCATAATATGGGGTCATAGGGGTGTATTAATGATGATATTAAGTTCATAAATGCAAGAGGGCCAAAAATCCAATGTGAAAGTGTAAATAAATACATTTTACAACATTAAATTAAGGCTAAATTGGGTCTATTTAGCTTAGAAGGGCCCTAAATCCCATGTGAATGTGTAGAACACATTACAACACTAGATTAGGTCCACCTTAATTTACAAGCCCCCTAAATTTAATGTGAAGGTGTAAATAAATACACTTTACAACATTAAATTAAGGTAGAGTTAAGTTAATTTAGCTTAGAAAGGGTGCAAGACCTAATGTGGATGTGAAAAACACCTCTCAACACTAGATACAGGTGATATCAAGTCCAATTTATCATTAATTATTCCAAAATCAAGTGTGAAAATGTAAGTGATGACATTTTTTGACACTCCATTTAGTCCCCACTTTACTGAGAGGATGAACTTGCTTCAAACTCACACTAAAGTAGACATTCAAGAGGGGTCCAATTGTACCAATTTGGATGGTCTAGGATAACAAAGATCGAGGAGGTGGTCAAGCCCCCAGGATCCAAGATCCTAAGTCCAACCAACATAAGCATAAAAAGGACATGCACAAGGTGTATACTATGCATCATCAAGATATGTAAACATGCAATGCCAAAGATATAAAGAAGAAAAGAATAAGATGGGTGGATCCAACTTTGAAAAAAATGCACTCACTCTGGGGTCACAGAACTTCAAGTTGTCTGTGGGGTGAGTATCCATAATATCCTCACTCAAGGGCCATGGAACTTTAGTTCATTCACTGGGTGATTATCCACAGAGGGTGAGACACATACACACACGGCTAGTATGTACTCATCACACACATGCGAGTGGCTAAGGGAAATTCATGCCTTGAATCGGCTTCGGACCATCAAACCAAACCAAAACTATACCCCCTGATATTTTTGATAAGGAACCACACAATAATGATCTTAGAGCTTCATGAGACAAGAAAAACTTTGTATGCTTGAAGCTCATGAACAAATAATGAACTTCAAGCTTCATGTGGCAAGTAAAACTTCATATGCTTGGAACTCATGAAAAAACAAGATGGCACCACAGGCATGCAAAGTGTGTTATGTAGGGTGGCCATATAACATATGTTGTAAATACAAAATAGTGTAAGGAATGTTCAAAGGAATTTTGTTTAGTTCATGCAAGGTCTCTTCTTAGGGGACATTGTTGCTAATGTCTCCAAGAGAGGACAATTCAAAGAAATATCATGCTATCGGAGGAAATCAAACCCAATGACACCACCAAGAAAAGGATGCATCACAAGAAGAAAGAAAATCACATGATGAAACATGACTGTCGATGTATGCCCCCATTTTAAAGTGGTTGTTAACACCATTGTTGTGAGCAATTTCTTTAAAGTGGGAGACATGAGAAGTTATTTGGAAATCCCTATGCCAAGTCGTATATTTTTGAATCAAGCTACATCATGAATAAGTATATCACAAGTGAGACAACTTAAGGCATGTCGGTCATATCCCAAGCTTTCTCTTATATTTACATGAAAAGTGATCAACTAGCCAAAAGAGACAATGACAAGTGACATATGAGGACAAGGCTATCTAACCCCTTTCCCCCACTTATTATAGGACAAGGATGATCCAAATAGGATGAAAGTAAGTATCAGTTAGAGGAATCTAGGTGCTTCAACACAAGGAACAACACCACAGTCCCTAAGATGTTGAATTTTGTTACTTAAAGCCTTACATTCATTAGTAGAATGACCATGAACTCTGTGATATGTGCAAATGAATGTTTGTAGTAAAATTTATTTTGTGTTCTTGGAGGGAGGGATATCAAACGATCTTGGAGGAGTGTCAACAAGATACCTTCTTGATCAATAGTAGAGGATTTTCCTTTATTTTTTGACAAATATATCTCTTGCTTAGTATAAGATGTCATACCTACACAAGACTCTTTAGATTTTGAGATTTTGTTTTCTTCTTTAAAGGGAGCGTAAAATCTATCGAATTTGAATCATAAGCATTTTGTATGATGATATTGATGTTAAGCGAAGATTTCTTTGTTTCTTTCATGTCTTTCAAAGGGTAATAATTAGGAGCATTGATGTCTATCAATTTAGAATCTGCACTAATATTAAATTTAGTTTAGAGGAATCTTTTGTGATAGTATTGATATTAAGTGAATCATTGTTTGTGTCTTTTGAGGGACAATAACCAAGACCACTAGTCTTTTCTTGTGTGTGAGGCTCTATAGGAGCACAAATACCTTATTCTCTAGCACCACATCCTTTTCCACTATATCCTAGTTGTTCCAGTTCATAACATCTTCCATAAATCTTTCTCATTTCTTTAGGATTTAGCGGTTGTTGATAGTTAGCTTCATCAAAGTTGGTTGTGTAATTTTTTGTCTTTTCTTTTGAAGTGGTGTAGGTGGATTCTTTCGAAGGGTCTTTTTCTTTGTTTGTTTGTTGCACAAGTTCCACTTGTGTAGTTGGTGTCAATGTTTTCAAAGGATTTTCCCTGCTTTTTTCAATGTTCAAACAACTTTTTGGGTCAAGGTCAGCTTCAAGTGTGTACACTTTGTCAAGTGTTGTAAATATACTTCATTTTCTGATGAAGAGTGGAAGGCACCCCATTCATTGCATGAATCCACGTTCTGCCTAAAAGGAGATTAAATGAAAGATCATGAGGCATAACATGGATCAGTGTTTCTAATGTGGCCTTTCTAGTTGTAATAGGCTAAGTGATCACACCAAGAGATTGTTTTCCCACATTGTCAAATCCTTTAATAGATAAAGTTTCAAGTTGAATTCTTGATTTGTCCACACCAAGTATATTCAAAAGGTTTACACTACACACATTAAGAGTGAAGCCATTGTAAATAAGGGTTCACTTTATCCCTATCATTTTATGGCGAGATATTATTATGAAAGCTTCATTTTGTTTTTGCACTTTCAAAGGGGGGAGTTCACTTTGGTGGAAAACAATGTCAACTTTTATTTCTTGAATCATGGCTGCTATTTCATTTGGTTATGCATTAGAAGGGATGGGAACTTGTTGCAAGGCACTTTGAATCATGTTATGATAGTGAGGGGAGGCTTGAATAAGGTCCCATAATAATATCTTAGAAAGAATATTCTTATGTTGTTCAACAAGATCATACTCCTTCCCATTATGCAAAGTTAAATGAGGAGCACTAGGAAAAATGGGATTAGGAAAAGGGGGGATGTCGAAGTTGTTTGTATTGGTTGTGGATTGTTTCTAGTGTTGTATGTATGAAAAATGGTATTATGACTCAGTTGCTGCAAAACATTGTTCTTAGGTGGGTAAAGGATAAGTTCGAGTTTTTTTTGAGTTTATTGTTTTTGTGATGGTGGGTAAAGAATTAGAGGATTCTTAGGATGTCCCATGGGGTATGCATGACATTTAGTAATCAAGGGGGATCTAATGGAAACTTTCGCATTCATAACCTCAACAGTCTTGGTTTGATGTATTTATAATAAAGGGCAGTCTAGAATCACCTTTTTATCATCACCTAAGGAAGCCACATTACTATTGTTGTCATTTTTTTGCAGCATGATATTCTCCCTAGGAGGAGAGTTGTTAGGAGAACTACAAACCAAATGTTCTTGACATTCAAGGATTGGGTCTTCCAAAATGACTTCATCACAAGTAGGGGAATGATAATGGTTGGATTTTATTGTTTATCAGTGATGGTGTTCCCTTGTTTAATAACATTTTCCCTAGGGGAAGATGGGAAATCAATATTCCCATGTCTTTCATAAATTGTATTTTCTAACATCAAAATATCTTCTTCACAACTAGGAGAGATACTAGGAGAAGAACAAATGTGATTGTCATAATTATCCAAATTTTCACTCCTTTTTTCCATAAAGTCTTCTAAGATAGGATAGGTAGGGGAAAAATCATAAAGAGGGTTGTTATAGAACTTAAAGGTTTGATCATCCAACACCAATATATCTTCCTCATGCTTTCATACTCAAAAATTATCACAAGAGGGGAAGATGTTGGGAGATGAATGTAGACTAGTTGAAGTTTCAATGATCTCTTGTTGCATTATGTTTCCATCATGATTACCTATGGTTGTTTCTTCTTTTTCATCAATCTCTTTCCTAATAAAGAGGTAGAAGGAGAGAAACAACCAGGATTCTGAAAACTCTCATTGATTGGTTCTTCTGACACCAAAATATCTTCTTTGAAAATAGGAGAGATATTAGCAGAAGAACAAATACGATCGTTAGGAATGTCCAAGGTTGTATTCTCTTTCACTAAAACACTTTCATAGGGAGGGGATATGAACTTTTTCTTAGCATGCCTAGAAAGGTAAGGTACTAACATTGTTTGAACAAAAATGAAAAGCACTTCTAACCATCTTATGCAATACTTTAAGAATGTAAAAAATGTGTATCCAAAGATGAAAATTACTTTTATCCAATGTATGCAAAACTTTAAGAATGCAAACAATGTGTATCCAAGAATGAAAATCACTTTTATCAAACTTATGCAAAGTTTTATGAATGTAAACATTGTATATGCAAAAGTGAAAAGTACTTGTATCCATGTTATGCAAAGCTTTAGAAATGTGAACATTTTCAGATCTGATGATGTTTGTAATTGAAATGATTTCAAAAATGAGTACCCTAAATTGATGTTTTTGACCTAGATGCATAAAACGAATGTTACTGAAACTTTCCAGACTTATAGTATATGTTACCAGGAGGCTTAGGAAGCACAAAAATTAGGCTTTTGATGTTGTAATAGGAAGTTTGAAATCTAGACTGGGACTGATTCGCCCAAAGGGGCGAATGAGTCCTTGTTAGGGTTTTTTTCAAAATTTTCAAAAAAAATTTAGTGATTTTATGCATTTTAGTTTGTATGAACTATAGCCTAAATGGAAATGTAGTTTTTAGATGATTTTTGATGATTTGAGATGTAATAATGTAACCTATGTGCACTTTCACTAATGCAAAAATTTGAAACCCTAGAATGCCAATTAACTAATCAAAACCCTAATGCAAAGTCAATGCAAGATAGATCTAGGATGATGACGGACTCCAAATCAGAAAAGTTGGTATTCTAGATTCAGATTCACAAAAAATTAGTAACGGAAATAGTACTCCCCACCTTTGAGGCATAAGCACAAGGATAGGGTTCCTATTTCACACTTGCTACACTCAAGGACATGTTAGAGATCTCAATCCAATCAAGAATGGAGGGAGAGATATGACAATAAGGTATCCTAGGATATGATTTAAGATTACAAGATGGGTTCACCACCAAGTAAGAAATTGGAAAGACTAATGCAATATACGATGCAACACTAAACCCTAGTTTGATGTAATGACCTACAAAATGACCTAGAAAAGTGTATAAAACAAAACAGAAAGTTGCAAAGCATAATGTGTGCACCTGGAAACTTGTAGAGGCTTGAAGGGAGACTGGAAATTCTACAAATCTTGAAATTTTGGCCTACTAGGACTCATTCGCCATTCTAGGTGAATCAATCCCAGTTCTAAATTTTTGCACAAGAGCAAGTTTCAAGAAAAAGGGTATTTGAATCTACAAAGATCTCTAAAAAAAACCTACAGTGGGACTCATTCGCCACTTGTGGCACATAAGTCTAGTTTGTATTTTCTAGAACTTCAAGGTCTGGATCTACTCTTCTCAGTCTACTCAATCTGCCCCTCTAGGTTTCCGGCTCTAAAAGTCTAATTTTGGGGTTGTAGATGACCTTTTAGTGAAGATTATGACCTTGGAAATGGGGAGACAACTCCAAAAATATTGTAACCTAATCTTCAATGATCTTTCAAGCTCCAAGAAACCTAGATCTACAATCACATGTAAATAAGAGAAAAATTGTTGATTGTTAGTGAATAGGGGTTTTTCTTGGTCAAACCCCTTTTAGGTAATCAAACCAAATGGTGAAAAAATGAAACAAGAACATGAAACATGAACAATAATACCTTGAATGATGCCTTGTAAATGGTATCTTGTAAATCTACAACTCAATCATGAAATGGCCATGAAGTATGTAGATCTTGATCTTGACAATAGGAGTAGAACAATGCTTGATCTTGGATCTTCAATGCTACATCACAACACTATCTCAATAACATGCTTGAAATGATGATGGGTCTTGAATTTCTGCAACAATTGATGAAGAATTCTGCTCTTTAATGCCTTAAAATTGATCTTGAAAGTTATCTTGATGACCTTGTGAAGACTTGGAATGCTTAACTCTTGCTTGCTTGACCTAATATCATGTAGGCTTATGTGAAATAATGATTTGAAATATTTTTTATATAGTAAATGCACTTAAATGATCATTTATTAGATCCCCAAGGATGACATAGAAGAAATTTGAACTTTAAACCCAAATTTCCTGCTCAAAACCTCAAAAATAGGTCAAATGGGACTCATTCGTCAAGTTGGGTGAATAAGTCCCACCTGGATGGGACGCATTCACCCAAAGTGGTGAATGGGTCCCACATAGATGGGATTCATTCACCCAAAGTGGTGAATGGGTCCCACATGGCCTATTTTGATAGTTAAAGTGTTGGGGAGTGTGTAAATTAAGTTTATATGTTGATTTTGTTGGGTTTTTTTATTAAAATATGCCTTGAGATGCATAATATGGGGTCATAGGGACTATTAATGATTATATTAAGGTCATAAATGTAGTAGGGCCCAAAATCCAATGTGAAAGTGTAAATAAATACATTTCACAACATTAAATTAAGGCCAAATTGGGTCTATTTAGCTTAGAAGGGCCCTAAATACCACATGAATGTGTAAAACACATTACAACACTAGATTAGGTCCACCTTAATTTACATTCCCTCTAAATTTAATGTGAATGTGTAAATAAATACACTTTACAACATTAAATTAAGGAAAAGTTAAGTTAATTTAGCTTAGAAAGGGCCCAAGACCTAACATGGATGTGCAAAACACCTCTCAACACTAGATCAAGGTGATATCAAGTCCAATTTATCATTAACTATTCCCAAATCAAGTGTGAAAATGTAAGCAACTTTTCAACACCACAGGAACAAATAAAATGCTTGCATTATTTGTAGTGTTGGAAAACACACTATCCCATGCAAGTTAGTTCGTTATCAAAAGTTTTGTTTTTTTATGCTCAAATAATGTAATGAAGACCACTTTCAAATTTTTGAACAACTCTTTGGTACATTCAAAAATGGATTTCACTTTCTTCATCTAATTGGAACAAAAATAATGCTCATATTATTTGAACTATTGGAAAACACACTTTTCCCTCTCAATTATTCCCTCATGAAATTTTTTTGTTTTGTTACAACCAAGAATGTAATGAAGTCCATTTTCAAATTTTTGAACAACTCTTTGGTACAATCAAAATGGCATTTCATTTTCCTCATCTAATTGGACCAAATAAAATGCTCACATTGTTCACATTGTTGGAAAACACATTGTCTCCTCTCAATTATTCCCTCATGAAATTTTTTTGTTTCGTACGCTCAAAAAATGTAATGAAGTCACCCTTCATATTTTAGAACAACTCTTTAGTGACGTAAATGTGGGATTTTCCTTTTTCATCTGATTGGAATGAATAAAAAGTTTGCATTATTTTGAATGTTGGAAAACACATTGTCCTATGTCAGTTAGCTCATTATGAAGAGTTTTGTTTCGTTATGCTTCAAGAATGTAATGAAGTCCACTTTCAAATTTTTGAACAAATCTTTGCTACAATAGAAATTTCATTTCACTTTCTTCATCTGATTGGAACAAATAAAATGCTCGCATTATTTGCAGTGTTGGAAAACACCATCTCCTCTCAGTTGTAGAGGGTTTTACAACACTATGGGTTGCTTGTTTCTTAACACCTAGGGTTTTCCAACATGAATTTTTACAAAATAGAATGAATTTATTGAAAAGATTTTGTAATTTAGGCAAAGCGAATATATTGAAAGGACCCTTCAAAATTTATAAGGACTTTTAATTTGAGTAATAATTGCATTTAAATTTTGCATGGTTTAAAAAAAATTGTACAAAATAATTATAAATTGGAAAACATAATGTGGGTTTTCAGTTATTTGAATCTCCTTGTTTAAATGTGAAGGGTTGTCTCACAGTGGGTTGCTTGCTTCTTAACACATACAGTTTTGGAACTTGGAATTTTACAAAATAGTATGAATTCCTTGAAAGTCACACCTTCCTGTTATGCCTTGCATAACCACCCCATTTTTTGTTTTGGAACAAAATAGGTCCCCCTTGTTTTTGTTTTGTCCTTGGTGTTTTGTTTGGGTCTTAGGAGTTGTTCATTTTTCTCCTAAGTCCTTGTTTGTTTTGGTATGGCGGAAGCGGAGTCAGAATGGAAAATGGATTAGAACTTTAATAGTAAGGTTCCAAGCCTGGATTCAATCCTAATTCCGGTCCCAACCTTCTTCCTTATTCTTTTCATTGTCTTTTGGTTTGTTTTGCACTCTTGGGTTTGTTTCTCCCTTGAGTTGTTTCTCGTTTTCCTTTTTGGTTTTTTTTTTCTTTGCCCGAGCAGAAGTGGAACCGGAATTGAAAGTGAACTTAGAACTTTGTAAAATTTCTAGATTAATTTTTTGTCCCGATCCCACTCCTGCTCTCTTGCTTTGTGTTGTTTGTTTTCGTTGGTGTTTGGGTCGGGTCCGGTTTTCATTCTGGTCCCACTTCCCGTTGTTTCTTTGTCTTTGTATTGGTTTTGTTCCTTTTCGGTTGTCGGGAATGGAACCAAAATCAAAACTAAACTTGGAACTTGGAAAAAGTCCCAGGTCTAGTTTTGATTCCAATTCTGCCTTGTTTCCCTTTGTTGTCTATCCTTTCCGCAGGACTAGAATCGAATTTGTAGTTGGATAAGAGACTTGTTAAAGGTTTCTTGATATATTCTGAATTCGGGTCCGCGTCCGCCCTGCCTTTGATTTCCACATGAGTTGACTATTCGTTTACGTTGTTTGCTCCGCCCCCGACCAACTGCATTTATTGCATTAATTGCAACCTCCTCACACATGTGAAATGATTTTAAAACCTTAATCAAGGTTAATTGGCTCACTATCTTTGTTCTCTAAGTTATTCTAGAAAACCAGAGCTAGGATAACTTTGAGAGGAGCATGATTTGATTGTCAAGGCATGTTGGTGAGCAGACTTTCATCTGGTTTCAACCTTTCTCGCTAGCACTTCGAGGTAGGTTCTTTTCCCGTTCTCTTCACGTTTGTGTTTCTCATTTCATTTTCATGTTCTTGCTCATCCTATTCTTGTGCATTCATGGGACCTTTTCCTGTGAATCTTCACTTGTTCCTTTATGTATTTTGGTTTTGTTTTTTTTTTTTTTGTTTTCTATTTTTCTTTTTCTATCTTTTCATTTGTTTGTTTTCCATTCTGTTGTCACTTTCGTGGCAGGTCCATTTTGTCGTGCCCTAGTTTCCAACTAGGGTTCTGTTTGATGGGGTTATTCATGCTTTAAATGCATTGGATTTGTTTTAGATACCCCTTTGATCTTATTTCCATGTTGGTTCAGTGATTTCCATATTGGGTTTTTGATGCCCTAATTATCTGAGTTGACGCGTCATGCAAACTAGGGTTTGCTCAACGACCTTTAAAAATATCCAACCTTAGAGTTAAATTCAATCTTTATTCAGTTAAAAGGGTGAGGTTAAGCCCCTTTTGAGATTCCTATATTATCCCATGTGACTTAGGTCCTTAAGTTCATGTGACCACCTCTTCAAGAAATTGCTTCGTTCTGAGTAGTAAACTAGCAAAAGCGAACTCGGGAATAAAACTTATCCCGTAGGTGTTTACATTGGGATTCATTCCCAAAAATGATCTCGCTTACAATTACTATTGATCTTGGTCTTCACACTTACCCTTTAACGGAAGCGAAACCGAAGTGGAGGTCAAACTTGGGACCATTGATTGGTTTCGAGTTTTATTTCCATTTTGATCCTGGTTCTGGTCTTGTCCTGGTCCTGAGCCCGCTTGTGTTCAATGGTTTCCTATTCCCTATTCTTTTGTGACTTTGCTTCTCATGAATATGAAATTTGACTAAGTATGAAAGTAGTCCTAAGGAAGTAGAGATTGGCATTACATGATGTATCAATTTTCATGTTTTTTGTTCATCTAATGCAAGGTTTTATTGCAAAAGTAAGAGATGTCAGGAGCATCAGAAGAGGCTTCTCAATGAAGCCAACCTACAAAAAGTTCAAGGAAAGGAGTCAGGCCTAAGAAAATCAAGGTAGAGCAGCTCCCATATACTCTGAGGTATAAGCATCAGAGTCCAACCATCACAGCTAGCAAGGTGGACTCATATTGGGCCGATATTACAGATACAAACTTGGGCACCTTCAACTATGAAGAGACGTTTAGTGAAGATGTCATAGGAAGAACAAAGAGGATTGTTTAGTCTAGTTTGGCACATGTTGCCATCTTCCCTTTATGATTCCAATGTCTAGAGCTGATACTTATAGCAACAGGAGCTTACAATACTGCCACTAGACAATGTGTGGACCTGTAGGGAAACATTATCATTGACCTTACACCACAAATGAGAAGATTTATGTTCAATGCACCTACTCCATAGAGATAGAGACTGAAGCCCTGCAACTCTATAGCAAGCAGAAGGATACTAGCAAGACTCACATAAATAAGCATTAGATGATGGTCAAAAAGAAGTCCTTGGCCAAGCTTCCTGACTAGCCTAAAAGGGAAGATTTCTACAAAGAGATTGGAGATATAATAATGATGCTCTCCAGGGTGTTTTGGAAGAGAGATGCCTCCCAATTCAAAGAGTGGATGTTTCCTTTCATTCAGACCATCCTAGATGGTAGGCAGAAATTTAATTGGCCTATGATTGTGTCAAGATGCATACACAACCAAATGCTCAGAGTGAGAGAAACCAAAAGTTTCTTTATGACCTCTTATGTGATTTATGCAGTAGCCAGAAGAGGAATCTTTCCTAGATTGAATGCAGTGGGAATATTGGGAGAATCCCAAGGATAGAAAAGGGTGTGGGATCACTATGATCAAATCACCTTACAGAATTTTGAGTCACATTATAGAAGGGTTAATGATGCATTTCTATATGTTATCATTAACCAGCTCACAAGAGATGCAAGCTATAAATTGAGCAGGCATGCTATGGCCTTTATTGCAGAGTGGGGACATTGGTATATCCAATACCCCAAATTTAATTATTTTAGGCTGGCTGGTTTTGAAGGCCACCCTCATCTACTCCCTAGGTGCTGCAGCAACATGATTGTCTTGATGGAGTTCATCTATCAAGTTATAGCAATCAATCTCAAATTTTCCAATAAACACAAGACTAGCTGCCATAAATTCACCATGAAGTTGGGTGAATATAGATGTGCACACAATGTGGCAGCTAAGGTAATCTATGATGAATTAATTCATTTAAGGTTGGGTTTGTACACCACTAGGAAACATTTTGATCCCAAACACAAGATGCAGGCCTTGCTGCCTACTATTTTTTATAAACACTTTAATCTGCTGGAGGACTTTTGGATGGATCTACAAGATGAATATGATATGAGAAGGAGAAACTATGAAATATTTCCTATCCCACTCATGGTTGAGTATGAGATAAAGGAGGACATCCCTGAGACATTATCGGATGATGGGGTGACTTTGGATCCCCAATATGATACTGAAAATTTAGGTACCAAGGACCTTGATCCAGTGGATTGGAATGTAGAAGAGTCTACTGACATAAAACATATTGCAAGGCCGGTATTGGATAGGAGCATCCAATGGGTTGTCATGAGAATCAAAGAGCTAGAGGCTCAGACCTCCAAGAAGAGAAAGGTTGCAGGCACTACTCAAGGCTATAAGAGGACAAAAAGAAGAATGGATCATAAGAAGCCCTTAGAGTTTTTCCCTAATTATGGGGAAGAGATTGGACCTTCTCAGGATCTTCTTGAAGCACATGGAGAAGATATTGCAATAGAACCTGGTGCCTCAACATCTATTACAGGAGAAGCATCAACTCAACCTCTTATCATAGAGCAACCAAGTGGATAAATGCCTATGGGAACCCTCCACAAAGAAGTTGAATCCTTGAAAGAGAAGGATCCTGAGATTGAGATTCATGGCATTGACACATATTTTGAGGCTACTCCATCTGATAAGGAGACTCATGTGGTTGCATCTCTTGATGAAACTGAGGATGCAGGGACTAAACATGTTTTGATAGAAGAAGACTAATGGAAATTGTTTGAGGATGCAAAAAGATAAGCAGATGCCAAAGCACAAGCTAAGGCACTGGCTAAACAGAAGGAGATTGATGTTAAAGCAGAATTTGATGCATTGATGAATCAACATGAATTGGAAGCTCAAGCCAAGGCTGATGAATTAGCTAAGCAATTGTAGCAAAGAGAGCAAGAGCTCAAAACTAAAGATGAAAGAGATAATTTGGCAATGTTGTAGAAAATCCATGATCTTGAGGAGGAAAAGGCCAAACAGAGAAGAGAAAAAGAAGCCCTTGAGGCTAAATTCAAGGCTGTTGAGGAAGCCCATAGAAAGAAAGAAGAAGAACGTCTGAAAAGGGAGATGGAAGCTAAAAGGTTGCAGGAGCAAAAAGATAAAGAAGAAGCTGAGAGACTTGCACAAGAAGAGGCACAAAGAGAACAACAGAATGTGCAAGAGGTTGATTCTCAACCTAGGAACACTATATTGCAACCTTTATCTTCTGCCACTGCTGCCTCTTCTTCAACATAAGTGGCCACTACTCATGCTACTCCAACTTGGCTAAAACTTGATCTTGAGAAAAAGCTGATTGTTCAACCTCAACCTCTCAATTGGGATGAGATGATGAAAGAGATAGAGAAGGAAAGATCCAAAAAGAAGGCCAAAGTTCTTCATTCTACCAAGCTCATAGATGCAGGAGAAATTGTTGCTGAATGTGCAATTCTAGTGGTGGATAAGGACAGAGAAGACATGCAGATAACCGATTACCAATTGGGTACTGTCAATTTGGGGAGACCTACAAGGAACCAACATATGAATCTGATTGATATTGTAGCTTCCTCCACCAAATCTAGGATGATCAAAGATAAGCAGAAAAAGGATGAACTTAAAGCTCAATTGGATCAGTTCCATAAATTCCTAAAAGATGTCTCCACTCTGGTGTCTTAACAAGTTGATGCTCTAAAAAACCCAATCCTGCTAAGAAAGAAGGAAGTTGATGACTTAGTGCAAATGAAGAGTAAGGTGGGGATGCTTGATCGATGGATTGAAAAGCTCAATCAAGAGGTTGGTGAAGTGTTAGCTGATAGTTTTAAATTTCATGAAGGATCACTTGAGTTGGTAGAGGAAATGAATTAGCATGTTGAAGTCCTAGAGAAGCAAGATGAGGAGTACACAGAACATGTCAAGAAGCTGAAAGGCATCAGTAAGGTGCCCAAGTTCACTCTCCTGGAACAATCAATTCTTGAAGAAGACAATGCAAATTTCATTGAGAAGACCTTAAATATAATCCAGTTCATATCAAAGTTCATTTATGAGCATAAGAATGAAGTTCAAGAAGCTAGCAAAGACTTGAATGAACAAATTGATGAATTGGAGGCAATGGTTGCTATTCTAGTCAATCTGGACATCTCAGTCAAGGAAGGTCTTCCTTTGGATAAGTTTAAGGAGAAGTGGAGCAACAAATTTGAGGAAGTAATGCAAAAAGAAGATGATGGAGAAGACTTGTTGTTGGACAGGCTCATGGACATCAAGGAGGAGGTAAAAGATGCTAGGAGGGAATTAATCAAATTGAAAGATATGCAGGAATTTTCCTTAGCAGAGTTAAAAAGAATCAAGTTTGAGGACAATTGGTTAGATGGGCCTGATATGGATATCCTTCAACAAATATTTTCTAGTCATGATGAGTATCTTCTTGATCAAGAAACACAGGAGTGAACTGGCAGCAGAACATTCTCTCTTGACATACCACATCCTCTTCTCTTCTATTTTGTAGGGTTTTGACATAAGTTGGACTCAAGTTCTTGACCATCAGTTCTACTTTCCTCCTTGGGCGTAATATTTTGTACAACAAAGCAATCAACCTTGGAACTAAAGATCAGCCAGTCAAGTTCTTTCATGCAGTTCCAGTTCCTTAATTTGTGGATCTGAGTTTTTGATTGAGAGAGACTTATGATTGGCTCACCTATATGTACTTTTGGGCTCTATTTTGTAAAGGTCGGTTGATTAAAGAAGGATTCGCTAATTGATATGATAACATATAGGAATTACAGTCTTAGGATTTCATAAGTTTTAGAAGATACTTTGAAAGTTCTATTGAACTTGGATACTTTTTATAAGTTTTTATACAATTTCATGTTGTTAAATTTGAACCTCAATGATAATGTTAATGGATTATTTTGGTTACCAAATCAACAGACGCAATGAGTCTTAAAGAGTAGCCACTCTCTCATATTCAGATTCAACGGGTTGATGTGGCCAATGAATGAGATTTAGTTAAGGACTAAAGTCTCCTACACTTTTGGCTCTGTTAAACCAAGGAGGGTAATCCCAATCAGTATATTTATAGATACTTGTGTGCTAAAGTATCAAATACACTGTAAACAAATGTTTCTCCTTCAATTGTTTGAATGACATAGTACCCTAAATGTTTGGCTAACCTTCATAGAAATGTTTAATTCAAAACTGAGAGATGTAGATCATTAAATTCTACACACAAACTAACTAGGACTGATAAGTAATTTTGTTTTAAAATGTGTAGTTGCTCATAATCAGTTTCAGGAAACTGCAACATTAAGAGGCCAATGTTGTATCCCAAGGTGGAGTCATCTAAACCATGTAATTCAAAACCTAACAAAACATTCAATCTGTCATAATCATATCTATCAGATGATGCATTACACCATTGATATCAACAACTAAACTAGTTATACTTAGCAATTCTAGCACATTGATGCATAAACCTTCATTCGTGTTACTACAAATTAACTCATTCTTTGTATTAGAGTAAAAACATCAAATAAACATACAGAGAAATACAAGAAGCTGAATAATAACAATCTTTGATCACTCATTCAGAATTTATGCAAAGTGAACAATGGAGACAACTAGTCCAGAATGATATGTCATTTATATTCAACTATGACTATGCTGTTATTACATTCTTCATTCCAAAACTCAGACTACTCCAGAGACTTGAAAACTAGCAATATACATTAAACCCCTATTACAAAATGTTCCCATGAAAACTAAACAATGTGCAACCCCCTTTACTAAAATAGGAAATTTGCACTTAAAGAAAATGCAAGAACCCTAAATAGAGATCTCTCGATGACACCTGACACATTCAGGTTCACTAATCTTCAACTTCCTTTGCTTGCTGAAGAATCTTCAACCTACTCTCTATTTTCTTGCTCCTCACTCCATTGCCCTACAATAGAAAAATATTCCCCACAGGAAGACTTCATCCTTCATCATTATGCCTTTCCTTGTAGCTGAAAGAATATTTTGTTTGTTGTGAAAAACCATTCACTATAAAAATCTCCCTTTCACCTGTTCCTCTTTCACTTTTACTTCCAAACAATACAAAGCCCTTTATTTCATGTTTGTGAAAAACTCTGTGAAATATTTTATCTCATTGCCCCATTCAAAGTTTTTATTTTAAATTTTTTTTGAAAACTTTAAAAATTACAATGATTGTAAAAATCATTTACCCATGAGTTTATATTTTAAATGCCCAACATTTAAATATTACTTTATTTACTCATAGGCTTTAATTTTTAAATTACCAAGCAATAAAATAATTTACTTGCACTTCATATTTCATCTCTAGCAAATAAAACTATTTGATTTTCACTATGATGGGTTTTAATTCTTTTCAATCGGGTATTTTTCCCTCACACTTTACCCGTGCCTTCTTTTTTCCACCGTTGAAAAAAACTTTATGAAATTTTTTCTTTAAAAGCCAACCATGGGTCCCACCGTGCTTTTCAAACTTTTAATGGGTTGTCCTCATCGCACCTCAATGAAAGTATGAGAAAATAAATTATTAAATAGTGATAAGCGATGAAGATAATGTGATATTGCCCATCGCCAATGAAATGAGAAAATGAGAAATGGAATATCGATGAGCGATATGAACTCACAGCATCGTGTATCACCATTTCAAAGAGAGAAAGGAAGAATCAAATCTACGATCAGCGATGAAAAAGAATTTCCATCATTGATCGCCAATTTAAATGGGAATTACAAACCCAAAATAGTGATTGATGAGTTCAATCATGTAGCATGAAAGCCGTGAAAGTCGCTTTCCAACCAATCACAAGCAAGAATTAAATTTGCTTTTCCTCCAAACATTAGAAATTGTATTTTATGTTTTCCCTAAATGCATTTTTCACGTTTGCACAACATTTAAAATATTTTAAATATTTTAAACATTAGTATTTGAAACATTAGAAAAATTGCAAATTTCAATTATGCCTATGGCCCAAATGGAGAAATCTCACTGCGCACAAAAGGTGACCCCTAGAGTAGAGATTTTTTGCATGCGGCCATAATCAATTATTTAGAGAAAACCAATTTCCTCAAACTTCACCCAACCATTAAGAATCAGGTACCTCCTTTGTAAACTAGCCCCTAGGACATGTTTGCCGCAACAAAAGTACATTAAAATAATGTATCAAATGACCTCCATTTTTTAGGAAAATGGAGCTATAGAGGTTTTATACCAGAACAAGAAATGGGTTGTCCTTAGATTTTTAAAGTTTGAAACTTTCTGGAACACCCATTTTGGCCATGTTGTAGTCAGAAAAGGATTAGTTAACCCATCAAAACTTATCTTGGGAGCCTGAAACTGAGTAGGAATGTACACACTTGACTCAAGAATGCAATCCAACAAACGGATTAGAAAAAGGGATCTTGAGGTGAAAGATATTCATTGACAAAGTTGCTCAGTAAACCATTTCTGCAACTACACCTATTCAAAACCAATCAGGGTTCTCAGTCACTAGTTTGAAAAATATCAAAACAAATTTTGGGGGGCTTCCATTGGAAACATAAGCTCATCTAAGTACACTTAGTATGTGTGCAAAAGGAATTTGCTTCAGTCCATATTCGTCAAAAGATATTATGGGTCAAAGATGACCACTTTGAAGCATTTTGAAAATGCAGGTGTAAAAAGTGAACAAATTGCATTTACTTTTGACCTGGTAAAAATAGAAAATCTGATCCTGGGACTCTAAAATCAGACAGGGGAGTACATGAATGTAGGGAGAATAGAGAGAAACAATCCATTTGTCATAACAATCATCCAGTTGCAAAATATCAACTCACATGTGAGGCTACTTTCTACAGATTTGACACTGTCCAATTTGCAAATCTGAACTTTTTCCAAATGGATTCAAGCTGGAAAACTTAGCAAATGGATTCATGGGGTTGTGCCAACTGACATGGGGCTTCATAAAAATGCAAAGAATCATGAAAAAATATCAGTTGGGCTTAATTCTCAGCAGGCACAAAGATACATCACAAAGATGGCCTACTCAAAAAGATGCAACATGTGTAAACAACAAACCAACTTCTGGACCTTGAAACTAAGACTTCAAAAACTCACCAAAACTGATCCAAGGAGGCTGCAAATGGTCACACACCATCTCTGATAGGTGCTCAACACTTTCCCAAATTGATTTTTCATGACAATTCATGGGTGTCAAATTATAAGCTCCCAAACTAAGCCACTTAGGCTTATTTTGCAGGGTACTTCTAAGTGCATTAGGCAAAATTTTACATGGGACCTCAAAAATCTAGCCAAATTTTGGAGGTCCCAACAAATTATAATCATTCGTATTCCAGTGAATTTGTTGTGCCTAAATGTTTTCTATTTGATGCAAATCAATAGGGGAAACCAGATTTAAGATTATTTCATTAAATTATCTGTGAATGAAGTTACTTTTATGTCTATTGATCTGATTTTTTAGCAATGAGTGAGTGATCTGTTTCAAATCTTGAAGTGAAGTTGTAGTGAATGGTTGTGATTATTGAATTAAGCACTGTGAATGCATGTAATGGTGTAGGTTATGCTATGGATTGCATCATTTTATGGTTTTAATTAGTTGAAGAAACACTCCTTGTTAAAGTTTATGTCTGGATATGAAGAAGTTTTATTTATATTTTACTGTCCTAAAGCCCTGATCTATCTTTTTCTATTTCTTTAAACCCCCCTAAACGTAGGTTAATTGATCTAATGTAGCTTGTGTTCCTTACTACCAGCAAAGGCCCCTTGAATATTTCAATTACATTGGCCATTGAGTAACATCAACATAGTTGAGAACCAACTACCAGGAACTTGGGAGACAGATTATTTATGTTATCTCTCTTTTTCAGGAGAAACAAAATAGAGATATTTTGTTTAATGTTGTTGTGCTATTTTGACCATCAACACTTCCATTGTTGTGTTTAAATTTTGTATGATTGAAAAAAAAATGCACAAAATATTTGTAATTTGGAAAACACGATGTGAGTTTTCAGTTATTTGAATCTCCTTGTTTAAATGTAAAGGGTTGTCTCACGATGGGTTTCTTGCTTCTTAACACCTAGGGTTTTGCAACATGGAGTTTTACAAAATAGTATGAATGTCTTGAAAATCATACCTTCCATTCTTGTGTTTAAATTTCTCATGATTGAAAAAAAGTGCACAAAATAATTATATTTTGGAAAACACAATGTGGCATTTCATTACATTCGTACCATCTAAATTACAAAAGATTTTCAAGAAATTCATATTTTCTAGGCGGGTGCATGAAGTTCGTTGCACTTTTGTGGCCAAATAAGAAAAAAAATTAGAAAGACATAACGCACTCACGTTATAACGCAAGAGTGTTATGTGATTTTAAAAAAAAAAAAGTCAAATGTGTATCATTTGCTCTTTATTATTTCTCAGCTCTGCCCGTGGCCAAAAATCCTCACTTTCGCACTCACATTCTAGGAGGAAGGATTTGTGCAAATTTCATCAACAACAGGTGGATTTTGTTTGCAAATATGGTGCCACAATGATGAAGAGATGTGGGAGGTAAGTATTGTTTGCTATTTGTTTTGAATTTGTTAGTTTGAAATTGATTTTGTTTGTTTTAGGTTAGATTTGATTGTTTTTTTTTTAATTTGTAGGAAATCCTACAAATCCTCAACAAGTAGAGGAGGTAAATCTTTAACAGCAAAATTCTCAACAAAATCAACCTCCCCCACCATTCTCTCAATTCCCTCCTGGCACTCAAGAAAATTTGAGGAGTGAAATTGAGAACAATAGAAAACAACTTGAGGATCTTATCAATAGGTTGAGTGATCCAAATGCTTCAACCACAGAAAGTGTAAGGAAAGCAGAGGTGCGGAAACACTTTCCTAATGCCAAATCCACAGGGAAGAATGCAATGCAGGGCTTTTAATTTTTCCAAATTATAATCTAATTAAGATACACATGAAAGATATACAGAAATAGAGAAAATACACAAAGACAGTGAACAACAGATTTACGTGGGAAACCCTTACGGGCAAAAACCCACCACACCAAGCTGAATCTCTTTGTATTACAGTAACAACAATTAAATACAATCAGAAATACAACTCTCTGATGTTTCACAGTAGCTACAACATTCACAGTTCAAACTCTCTCAGAAAAGCTCTCTCTCAACCAATTTGATAAACTCATCACATCTTTAAAACAGAATTGATCTGCTTTAAATCTTATTCACTTCATATTTTTTCTTCTATGCATCCTTATCTGCCATTTCCAATCATAGAAAGTTTCCATTCGAGCCTTGATTTTTCCCTGCATGCTATTTTTCCAGCGTTGCAACTGATGCATAAAATCAACCATTATCTTGCTTGAAAACTGCTTCCTGTGATTGGTCCACGAAGCTCCACAAAGGATGGTCAAGCTGGTCAAGAGTGTTCAACTTTGTTGGCATATCGGTAAGACACTCACAGTGTCTCCCCGATGCCACAAAGTTTCTCTATTGGTATCGCTATAGCTTCGACGAGTCAGCAAGATGCTATAACGACTGTTACATGTCATAATGAAACCATCGATGTCCAATTCAATTCTATCGACAAAGGTTTCCCTTATCAGTGAGAATCATATCGAATGGAACAAGTCATATCAAGTTCAAAGAAACCATCGAAAAGACATACCGATGTCGCCAAGACCTTATGTCAAAATCTTCAAGTCATGCCGGTGTGAGCCACTCGGCATGACTATCGCTCTTCGACGAGTCTCATATCGAAGCAGAACTTCCACCAAAAGTCACACTATCGCCAAGACTCGTGTCTATCATCGTGACCTTTCTCTGAGCTCCCTAGGTCTTACCGAAGACTTACTATCGGCAAGACATACATCGGTCGCCAAGACTTCATGCTGAAGTTTTTAAGTCACTGCGTGCAAACCAAGAGAAAACCCTCGTCGGCGAGACTTACCTTCTCACTGAGAGATCTCCCCGAGATCCTTGTGTTAGCCCGATAGCAGTCTGCTATCGGTGAGACACTCACCTATTCACTGGGACCTCTCTTCGACACCCGTGAGAAAGCCTGATAGGATCAACTGTCGCCCATAGTTCTTTTGATCGCCAAAAGGTCATGCCAAACTCAGAGAGTCACAGCGATAGACTTCATTCGGCAAGACATCAACTCTGTCACAGCGATAGGATTATTTCAAGAGCTTCAGAACTATTAGTCACCCAGTCATGAACACTGTCACAGCGACTTTGCACTTCAGGAGTTCCATGTCAGTAAGGATTGAGGCACATATTCCAACAAGCTCCCACTTGACAAAGATCTTACTGACACCTCTAGAGCATAAATAAACTACTGAAAAACATGGGCCAAGAGGCCCATCGAACTGGCACACCACCTGAACTTTTCTGTGCTCATAGGCTTCGTCAATGTATCTGCATCATTCTCCAGAGTATCTTCTTTTTCCAAGGAGACCTTCCCATCCTCCACCATATCTCGTACAAAATGATACTGTACATCTATATGTTTCGTCCTGGCATGGAAAGTAGGATTCTTTGCCAAACATATAGCACTCTGGCTATCACAGTAGATAGTAATCTTTTATGCATCAAAGCCAATGTTAGAACAAAAACATTTTAACCAGATTGCTTCTTTACAGGCATGTGTGGTTGCCATGTATTCTTCCTCTGTAGTAGACAAAGCGACTACAACCTACCGCTACTCATCCAACTCACTGCACCACCATTCATCATGAAAATATATCCACTAGTGGATCTTCTGCTATCAATGTCCCCTGCCCAATCAAAGTCCACATAACCTTGATTATTGAGAGTTCTCTATGATTCAACCAAGTTACCATGGTAACACAAAGCATACTCTGAAGTGCCCTTCAGATATCTAAACACTCTCTTCATAGCATCCCAATGTGTTCTTCCAGGATTATCCATAAACTGACTAAGAACTCCCACTGCTTGGGCAATGTCTGGCCTTGTACAGACCATTGCATACATAATACTGCCAACTGCACTTTCACAAGGCACACTGGTCATGTCCTCCATCTTAGAAGAAGATTTTGGACAATCCTCAACAGATAGCTTTGTTCCCTGTGTAACTGGAACAACTAGCTGTTTGCACTCAGTCATACAAAATCTCTCTAGAACAGTCATGATATACTTACTCTGACTGAGCCAAAGTTTTCTATTCTTTTTGTCCTTGGTTATTTCCATTCCCAGCAATATACCCTGCTGCACCAAGATCTTTCATTTCAAACTTTTGCAGACAACTGGGACTTAAGATCATAAATCATTAGCTTACTATTGCCGATAAACAACATATCATCAACATATAGAGCAATAATAAGAATTTGATCACTTTCAGCTTTGTAATACACATAGTGATCACATTTTGATCTTACAAATCCAAAGACAAGACAAACGTGTCAAAATTTTGGTACCACATTCTAGGAGACTGTTTTAAACCATACAGAGATTTCTTCAACTTGCAAACCAACCTTTCCTTACCTTTTACCACAAAGTGCTCTGGCTGGGACATATAAATTTCTTCTTCAAGATCACCATGAAGAAATGTTGTTTTCACATCCATCTGTTCAATCTCTAAATCATATGCTGATGCAAGTGACAAAAGAAATCTAATAGATGTCAGCTTAGCTACAAGGAGAAAAGATTTATCCATAGTCAATTCCCTCTACCTGGGAATAACCTTTTGCAACCAGCCTCGCTTTATATTTTTCTACACTGCCATCCAAACCAATTTTCTTTTTGAATATCCATTTGTAGCCTATATATTTTCTGCCTTTAGGCAATGGAACCAAACTCCAGGTCTCATTCTTTTCGAATGATGCCATTTCTTCATTCATGGCTTCCAACCAAGAGTTTGAATCAGACATTTTAAATGCCTCTTTTACAGTCCTAGGTTCATCAGTGCTAGAAATTAAAGCATAGGCACAAGTAGACTCTATTAAAGAAAAATGCATACCTTTCAGGTTGCTTTCTTTCACGAGTTGACCTCCTCACAGGCTGAGGCTGAGGTGGTTCTTCATTATCTTCAGAACTTTCAGAACTGCTTGAGCTCTCCTTAGTATCAGGTACATTTTGATTTTTCAATTCCTCTTTATCTGGAGTCTGAGGAATTGCTGCAACATCCTTTTCATTTCGATTGACTACGTGATCCAATGTAGAAGGTTTCCAGCTCACTTAAAGATAACACTTATGCTATACGTAAAACCTTTCTCAAATTCTCGTGATTCCAAATCTTGTATCCTTATTCCAAATGGGCTTATAGCCAATAAAGATACACTTCACAGCTTTGTTTTCCAACTTAGATCTTTTTTTTAAATGGCACATATACATATTCCTCACAGCCAAAGACACGAATATGTCTCAGAGAGGGCTTCTTTCCAGACCATGCTTCCAGAGGTGTCTTCTCAACTAGAGCAGAGTTAGGAGAATGATTTACCAAGTAACATGTTGTAGAGATTGCTTCAGCCCAAACTTCTCATCCAAGCTAACATCAAGCCAACATATCTCAGGCTCTTTTCCATTATCACATGTTGAACCTTTCAACAACTCCATTTTGTTGTGGAGTATAAGGTGTAGTCTTATGCCTTTTGATCCCATGATTTGTACAGTACCTTTCGAATTCATTTGAACAAAACTCACCGCCATTGTTAGTCCTTAAGCACTTTATTTTCTTACCAGTCTGATTTTCAACAAGGTTTTTAAATTCCTTAAACCGACTGAACACTTCTAATTTACTTTTCAAAAAATATACAAATGTCCTAGAATAATCATCAATAAACTTACACATAGTATCTTGATTTAGACAGAGAAGGAACATTCACTAGACCAAACATCATAATGTATATAATCAAGCAAACCAAGATTTGTGAGGATCGAATAAATGAAACACAAGTATTAAGTTTCCCATATAGCGTAATGTCTACAAAATTCAAACTCAAGGTTACACTCAAGCTCCTTCTACTGTGCTTTTATTTTTCAAGGCTTTTTAAACCTTTTTCACTAATGTGGCCAAGCCTATGATGCCAGAGCATAGTCTTTTCTACTGGAATTTTAACCTCCATAGCATTTACTCTATCAAGAATGTTTTCCTTCTTTTCTCCATGAGCAGCCTTAAGTGACTTTGTAGAGACATCACAGATTGAATAGCTTCAGGCATCTAGCTTGTACAAGGTACCAATTTAACCCTACTAGCACCATATTCTAGTCATCTCAAGAACTATTTCCCGTGAGAACGCGGACCTACACTGATATCATTCAAATTTTACTGCATGTGAAAAGTAGATTTTGAGCCGCACTCCAGTATGTGCGCATCACATCATTGATTCCCTTCACTCTTCCATCAGGGAATTGAATTCTGACTCTTCCATGACCAACAATTTCCAAAGATGAATCACTTGCCAAATACACCTTTCCACCATTGTATTCTTCATACTTCGTGAACCATTCTATATGAGATGTCATGTGGAAAGATGCTCCAGAATCAATCAGCCAGACATCATCTGATGCCCGTGTAGCCAAAGCTGCAATGAAGGCGTCTGCATCACTATGAGAAGAATCATTGCCAGAAGAATTCTTCTTCTTCTTTTTCTCCTCCTTGCAATCCTTTCGGACATGACTAGGTTGCCCACAGTTCCAGCACTTCACCTTTGACTTCTTGCCAAGAGACTTTGATCTCCCTTCTGATTTTGATCTGGACTTATTGTCCTTCTTCTTGCCTTTCTCCTTGGGTCTACCTCTAACATCCAGAGCCTCCTTTGCCATCTCAAAAGATTTTCTTCTCATCTCTTCTGATAACAAAGAAGCAACAACATCTTCCATCTTGAAAGTGGATGTAGTACTCCCAATAGCCATTACCAGATGATCCCAAGAATCTGGCAAAGAACACAGCAAGAGCATGCAACGATCTTCATCTTCAATCTTTACACCAATAGATTTCAACTGAGAAATCAGCATGTTGAAAGCTTTTAAGTGATCAGCAACAGACCCTCCTTCCTGCATCCTCAAAGAATATAGCTTCTTCCTCAAGAACAGCTTGTTCACCAAGGACTTGCCCTGATAAATGGATGCCAATCTTTTCCACAAGGAAGAGGCAGTCTTTTCTTCATGCACATTTAGAAGAACAGAGTCTGCCAAACAGAGCCTTATCAGCCCCTTAGACTTTCTATCTACCAGGTCCCAATCCTCTTGCTTCATGCCTTGAGGCATTGTTCCATACATAGCAGTCCAAAGATCTCGATCAACTAACATATCTTCCATTTTGAGTTTCCACAGCTCAAAATTGCTACCATTGAATTTCTCTATTTCCATCCTACTGGATGTGCTTACCATCTCAATCTATAATTAAATTAACAAACCTCTACCAGACTCCCACTAAAAAGGATTTAACACAAAAAAAAACCCAACCCACTCACAAGGACAACACAACTGGCCAGGCTCTGATACCACTTGTAAGGAAAGCAGAGGTGTAGAAACACTTTCCTAATGCCAAATCCATAGGGAAGAATGCAATGCAGGGCTTTTAATTTTTCCAAATTATAATCTAATTAAGATACACATGAAAGATATACAGAAATAGAGCAAATACACAAAGACAATGAACAACAGATTTACGTGGGAAACCCTTATGGGAAAAAACCCACCACACCAAGCTGAATCTCTTTGTATTAGAAATACAACTCTCTGATATTTCACAGTAGCTACAATATTCACAATTCAAACTCTCTCAAAAAATCTCTCTCTCAACCAATTTGATAAACTCGTCGCATCTTTAAAACAGAATCAATTTGCTTTAAATCTTATTCACTTTAGATTTTTTCTTCTGTGCATCCTTATCCACCATTTCCAATCATAGATAGTTTCCATTTGAGCCTTGATTTTTCCCTGCATGTTATTTTTCCAGCGTTGCAACTGATGCATAAAATCAACCGTCATCTTGCTTGAAAAATGCTTCTTGTGATTGGTCCACGAAGCTCCACACAGGATGGTTAGGCTGGTCAAGAGCGTTCAACTTTTTTGGCATATTGGTGAGACACTCACAGTGTCTCCCCGATGCCACAAAGTTTCTCTATCGATATTGCTATAGCTTTGATGAGTCGGCAAGATGCTATAATGACTATTACATGTCATAATGAAACCATCGATGTCTAATTCGATTCTATCGACAAAGGTTTCCCTTATCGGTGAGACTCATATCGAATGGAACAAGTCATATCGAATTCAGAGAAACCATCGGCAAGACATACCGATGTCACCAAGACCTTATGTCAAAATCTTCAAGTCATGTCGGCGTGAGCCACTCGACATGACTATCGCTCTTTGGCAAGACTCATATCGAAGCAGAACTTCCACCGAAAGTCACACTATTGCCAAGACTTGTGTCTATCACCGTGACCTTTCTCTGAGCTCCCTAGGTCTTACCGAAGACTTACTATCGACAAGACATACATCGGTCGCCAAGACTTCATGCCGAAGTCTTTAAGTCACTATGAGCGAACCAAGAGAAAACCCTCATCGGTGAGACTTACCTTCTCACTAAGAGATATCCCCAAGATCCTTGTGTTAGCCCGATAGCAGTCTACTATCGGTGAGACACTCACCTATTCACTAGGACCTCTCTCTGACACCTGTGAGAAAGCCCAATAGGATCAACTGTCGCCTAGATTTCTTCTGATCGCCAAAAGGTCATGCCGAACTCAGAGAGTCACAGTGATAGACTTCATTCGGCAAGACATCAACTCTATCACAACGATAGGATTATTTCAAGAGCTTATGAACTGTTAGTCTCCTAGACATGAACACTGTCACAGCAACTTTTCCCTTCAGGAGTTCCATGTAAGTAAGGAAAATTGATTTTGTTTGTTTTAGGTTAGATTTTATTTTATTTTTTAAATTTGTAGGAAATCCTGCAAATCCTCAACAAGAAGAGGAGGTAAATCCTCAATAGAAAAATCCTCAACAAAATCAACCTCCCCCACCATTCTCTCAATTCCCTCCTGGCACTCAAGAAAATTTGAGGAGTGAAATTGAGAACAATAGAAAACAACTTGAGGATCTTATCAGTAGGTTGAGTGATCCAAATATCAACCACGAAAAGAATGCTTCTAGCAAATTCATTGAAAGACAGTTAAAATGTAGATGCAATCACCCAACAAATATCCATGCGATGCATAAACTGTGGCATATATGTAGATAAATTATCATATAAACAAGTAAAAGATTTAAAAAATTATTAAAGATGATTTGTTCCCTTCTATTCACCTAATCTCTAAACAAATCAAAAAATCTTACCCTCAATGCAAAGAGGTTTCCTATTCATTGGTGCCACCACCAAGAGATTAAGAACTATTTTTATGAAAGATGGTATATGGTCTTTGATTACCCACCGTGCAATAATTGTGAAGTCCCCCAATATTTTCTTAGGAAACTATGCAGTGAGTTTGTATTGAACCAAATCCCAAATTATTTTGATATGAGGGAGTTCTAGAGGAGAGGTGGGGGGTCAGCTCAGGATAGGCCCGATGCATAGCCGAATCCTACGCGGCAAGGGAGATGACCTCTCGCTAGGCCGCCTTGTGAGCAGATTGTGATGCCTATCATTGTGAAGGAGAGTGTCGACATAGAGACATTGCAGGCGATCACAACTTTTCCCAGAGTGTCATCCATCACACTAGCCCTATTGTACAGTGCCATCTAGGGGAGTCATCAGGTGGTGGCCTTCAAACCCATGTGTGTCAATCTTGTGGGGCGACTTGTTCGTATGACCCTACCGACACTCAGGAGGGTACTACACAGGATCCATATGCTACTACGCAGCCTGATCTATATGCATCTACGGGGATGGAGAGGACGGCTAGCATTTTGCATGATGCATATGGCATTGACACTCAGGTAAAATTCAGCATGTTCATTAAATTTAATTTATTAAATTTCGATTGTGAAATGCAAGATTAACTAATTTAGTTTTACTATTTTAATAAAATTGCAAGGGTCACAGTGTAGAGACTGGATACACCAGTCATCCACCTACTTATTTTTGTAGTACACCTATCGGTGGGGTATGTAAAGTTAGTAAACAATTATAAATTTATTACATGTGTTAATAACATTGTTTTACGAATGGTATTTTAATATGTGATTTTGGATGTTGAACAGGGTACCTGAGGTTTCCCCAAGGAAACACCTCCTGAGTGCCAGATTTGATCAAACGCTCACGAGGTAATATAGAATTTAAAGAGAACTTAAGTGTAATGAATTCTAAGTTTAATAGATTTTGTGTAGTTTATATTCATATTGCCGGTTATGTTGCATTACACATCATTCAAACTCAAAGCATTACTCAAATTTGATAACTAATTAGGAAATATATTTGCTTAATACTTGTACCAAAATTTTGTTCATTAGATCTCATACGTTATAAGTCATCACATGGATCGCTATTGTAACTTTTTTGTGATTGAATAATTTGTTGTTTTATTTTCAGATGTTGGTGACAGAAACACTGCCAAACGTTACGAGGGCAATGGATATTGGTGTTTCCTCTACTATATAATCCTTGATGGCTCTGATAGGGGAGGTATGAGGCAAATTACTAAATTTCAATTTACATGCATTGTTATAGATGAACTAGTTCTAGTGAAAAATCAAACCATTATTGATTCATAGTTTAATTCCTATTTCAATGGCTTATACAGGGCTTGAGCATGCCTGAGCATCGGCGTGCAAATATTTCCATCGAGGGGAGTGATCGTGAGATGGCTGTAAGTGATTATTTTGTTAAATATATTAATTTTTATAATGTAATTTCTATATATTACTGTCTTTACTTCTTATTGTAATAGTTGAAACTTCACCAGGAGCTAAACCCTAGGAGGAGTAGTAGCAGCACTCCTCGAGCACAGCAGAAACGGGTGATAGAATTATCGCCATTGGATCGCCCACCAAAGGGAAAGAAAATTTTATTTGAACCAAAGCATGGAGAGAAATGAATTTTGAATGCACAGAGCCCTTTGTTGTATGCCTACATGGCAATTTTGTACATATTTTGTGTTGGATATATTTGACATTGTATGCCTATATTGCATTCTCGTAAGCCTATATGCCTATTTTGTAACTATATTTTATACTTATATCGACATATATTGATGTATGCGTACATGGCTATTTGCTTAATACAATTTTTTTTTATCGATGGTGTCCATATTTGCAAATTATAAATTCATGGTTCAATAGATATGAGTTAATGCGGTATTCAAGTGTATACTCTTACAACTTACGCACATATACACTTTTGACTTACGGTGAACATCGAAAAGTGTGAAAAATTTATGTGTTTGGAAGTCAAAATGTAAGCCAATTTTGCAATTCTGTGTTCTTGCATACTCGATCTATGGACTTGGTATTCCTTCCCAGCACATATTGTGAATATTTCTCATTTGCGGTACATTTATTCTCATTTTTGGAACCACTCATAGATAAGAGATTCACAATAAGACTTTAGTATTGGAACACTACTCCATACTTTAATCTACAGACCATAAAGGATTGAAAATTCTTAATTTGATGCAATGATAGTCGTGGAGATGAGAATTTATATAACCGCAAGCAATTTCTTGAAACTTCTCGTGATTAATATCAGACAACAAGAACCTAAGAAGTGTTGCATAAGAGTGTTAGGTTTGATAGGCCTTCTCTTCCCTAAGGGAGGAGAGCCTGCATCTTGAATTTTGAACAAAATTTTAAGAAGCAAACATTTTACCTAAAAGCTTCAAAACTAGATGACATATTTGGCTAAGTCTATCTTGAAAATTATCAATGCACATTCAAACTCTAAAGGAGATTCTCCCTAAAAAGAAAACTTTACCCTTTTTCCCAAGGAAAGAAATTGCAACAAGTTGCATGTGATTTATCTTATTTCTTTCTCACAGTTCCTGGTCAATCATTCATGGCTTAGGATAGTTCCGTTCCAAGGCAAGGAAACCCAAAAAATCATTGAGATTCTTCTACGATCTCAAGTAAGAAAGGTTTTGGCTCTTTCACAATGTAAATAATTATGTAACACTCAAGTTTTGTTTGCCTTCCATACGTAAAAAATGTTCACATCTCTTTTACGACATCAATGATCAATAATGGTTGATTGTAAACACTTGACATTTTATGCTCTTGAACTTTAATTTATAATTTTGTATCATGACATTTTGAGTAGATCACTAATATTTTAATATTTCACTATGAAAGTTGTGGTGTATTTTGCTATGTTATTTGACTATTAATATGGTGGTGTATTCTGAACTTGATTACTGCTGCAAATATGCATATATTTTTTATTTTTATATGTTTTTGTATTACTAAACCCAAAACGAACCCAACCCCCAATTTTTTTTTCCCGAACCGGTGAACCGAGTTCTCGAACCCGATCCCAAACCCAAAATCGAATTGGTAACTTAGTAAAAATAGATTTTTGTAGTTTATATTCATATCATTGATTACATTGTATTGCACATCTTTCAAACTCAAAGCATTGCTTCACATTGCATAACTAATAACTAGATGCTAATAGATGACAAAATTTCAATTACAATATAGTTTTTACAAAGTCAACCTAAGCAGTTATGCAATTACTTCACATTGCATATCTAATAACTAGGAGCAACTGCCAATTGCATTTGCTTTTCATGGCATTCTATGAGACCACATTTCTTTGAGGCATTTCAAACAGCTCACTACCTTGTCTATACTACTCATTTTTCATACATAAGCCCATTTCCTTTGCATTTTGTCAAATAGTTAAGTGTTGCCTTGTAGCTATGGTTGAAAGCCTAAAACAAGTGCTTTCGAAAGTAAGCTATGGATGCTTGGAAAAATCTATCAAAAGCATAATAGTAAGCAATATCATAGACAAGGCAGTTGAACTATTTGAAAAAATGCCCCCAAAGAAATGTGGTCTCTGTGGTGATGGAATGCTATGACAATCCACAAATTTTTCTTTTCATGCAGACTGGCCATACATTCCATCAACATGAGACCACATTTCTTTGAGGCATTTTTCAAAGAGTTCATTGCCTTGTCTATGCTAACACATTTTCATATACAAGTCTATCAAATCATTTTATCAAACAGCTTCATTTCCTTGTTGCTACATAAAAGCCTAAAATTGTGTGTTTCTAACAAGCTACAGGATGCTTGAAAAATCTTATCATAGCATAATAGTAAGCACAGCATAGACAAGGAATACTGGCTGAAAAAATGCCTCAAAGAAATGTGGTCTCATGGTGGAATGCCATGACAAGAAAATTGTTGTGGATTGTCATGGCATTCCATCACCATGAGACCACATTTCTTTGAGGCATTTTTTCAAACAGTTTGTTGCCTTGTCTATGCTATTACATTTATCATACATGTTTACCAAAGCATTTTATCAAATAGTTCGCTTCCTTGTTGCTATGGCTAAAAGCCTAAAATAGGTGCTTCCAAAAAAGGTATGGATGCTTGGAAAAAATCTATCAAAGCATACTAATAAGCAATAGCATAGAAAAGGGAGCAAACTGTTTGAAACAAAGCCTCAAAGAAATGTGGTCTCAATGGTGATGGAATGCCATGACAATCCATAATAACACTTTCTTGTCATGGCATTCGGCTATGCCATTCCATCACCATGAGACCTCATTTCTTTGAGGCATTTTTTCAAAGAGTTCACCTTGTCTATGTTTACACATTTTCATACATGTCTAACAAAGTATTTATCAAACACTTCATTGCCTTGCTGCTATGGCTGTGCCTAAAACAAGTGCTTTCAAACAAGCTATGGATGCTTAGAAAAATCTACTGCGAAGCATAATAGTAAGCAATAGTATGGACAAGGGAATGAACTATTTGAAAAAATGCCTCAAAGAAATGTGGTCTCATGGTGGTGGAATGCCATGACAAGCAAATTGTTGTGGATTGTCATGGCATTCCATCACCATGAGACCACATTTCTTTGAGGCATTTTTTCAAACAGTTCGCTACCTTCTCTATGCTACTACCATTATCATACATGTTTACTAAATCATTTTATCAAACAGTTCGCTTCCTTGTTGCTATGGCTAAAAGCCTAAAATAGGTGCTCCCAAAAAAGGTATGGATGCTTGTGGAAAAAATCTATCAAAGCATACTAATAAGCAATATCATAGAAAATGTAACAAACTGTTTGAAAAAAAGCCTCAAAGAAATGTGGTCTCAATGGTGATGGAATGCCATGACAATCCACAACAATTCTGTTTGTCATGGAGCCTCATGCCATTCCATCACCATGAGACCTCATTTCTTTGAGGCATTTTTCAAAGAGTTCACTGCCTTGTCTATGCTAACACATTTTTCATACATGTCTATCAAAGCATTTAGCCAAATAGTTCATTGCCTTGCTGCTATGGCTAAAATCCTAAAATAGGTGCTTTCGAACAAGCTATGGATGCTTAGAAAAAATATATCATAGCATAATAGTAAGCAATAGCATAGACAAGGGAATGAAATGTTTGAAAAAAATGCCTCAAAGAAATGTGGTCTCATGGTGGTGGAATGACATGATGGTGCAGGAGCACCCAAGCTCCTTGAGGATCATTTGGAGAGTCAGGAGATGGCAGGGGTCTTGAAGGCCTATAAATCTTTCCAGAGCATCAATTATAGAATTTTGAAGCCTATAATGGCATTTGGCATGGATGAGTGTAACAGGAAGATCAAAAGTCCTAAGGGTCATAATAAGGACCATAGGACCAAATTGACTTGTAAATGGAACAATGATGTTCTAGGATTTTAAATAGGTATATGATGTTTTAATTAGGTTAAATAAGGTTGAATGATGATATGTAATAGTTTTGGAAGCTTTATAGTTAATAGGAGTTAATAAATTGCAATGTTGGAAATTCAAATTTTTGAAATCCAACTTTGGGCGGAAAAGTGAGTTTTAGGAGTTTTAATCACAACAATGTAATAAAATCAATTCTAATCAGTTGGGACAGTTGTAGGATGAGTCTATAAGCCTGGAGAAAGCATTTGTATGGAGGGTTGGCTGATATTACAAATGTTGTACGAACTGCTACAGAAAATCAATAAAAACTTCAATCTTTTTGCATTTTCTTGAGTTTTTTTTATGAATATCTGATTCCTTTTGGTGTCATGCTCATTTGGATGGTTTAAGAACTTGTATTTACACTCATTTAACCTTTTTAATGACCTTAATAATGTTGGGAATCAGTTTCTTGTGTTATATTGTTGACTGTCCTTAAAAAGTACAGATTTTTCACTAGTTTTGAGAGTCTTCATGAATAAATGATCCACTGCATGGGAGAGTGTGACTGAAAACTTGTGAAATGGATCATATCTAACTTTTATTATATAGATCTAACAAGTTATTGTGCAGGAAAGAGTGATTCTTGGGTGTACACCGAGTTTTAGCAAGGAAAAGGGCATGAAAATGGTGCCTAAAGTGTAGCAGCAGGAGATCTGCCTTAATAAGGGGTATATTTATGAGTTAAAGGTGTTTAGATATGTTGATTTATTGGTTAAAAGTCCAAGAGAAGGTTCTGGAAGTATTAGGAAAGCTAATTTTCAAGAGGCCCTAGTTTTGGAGCAATTTATTGAGGGTTTTGTGATTTAGGGTGTTGAGGGGGTCAAAGAAGACTAATACCTTGAAAATATTTGGTTTGGGAACATTTTAAAACACTGTTGAAAGTTTCATAGTCAGGGGATAAGTTTAGAGAGGGGTTGCTTTGAAAAAGTGGGCTAATTAGGCTTTAAATTTGAGGAAACAACAGATTTTGGTAGGTTTGATCCAGAACAAGTACCATAAATGATTTGATATGTTGTGTATCATCATGAATCACATCTGAATCAGTCATTATATTGAGGATTCCTTTGGGGAAGTTGAGTGAAAAGTCAAAAAACCATCGCTAGAAGCCTAGTCAAGGTGCAAAAAGTGAGTTGTGTCTAAGACAGAGGTTTGGGGATTTGAAACCATTCAAGACAAGTTTTTTTGAGTTCCTTGAGATCACTCCAAGGGTTTGGGTCCATTAGGAAAGCATCTAAGTTATAAGTGCACTATTGAAGCTTGTCTCCATCAAGGTGCCTGGAAGAGTGTTTGAGATTGCATCATTGTAATCCTTGAAACTTTGAGTTTTGACTAAAGTCCCATCCCCTCTACATCACATGACAAGAAAATTGTTGTGGATTTTCATGGCATTCCATCACCATGAGACCACATTTCTTTGAGGCATTTTTTCAAATAGTTTGTTGCCTTCTCTATGCTACTACATTTATCATACATGCTTACCAAAGCATTCTATCAAATAGTTTGCTTCCTTATTGCTATGGCTAAAATCCTAAAATAGGTGCTTCCAAAATGGCTATGGATGCTTGGAAAAATCTATCAAAGCATACTATTATAATAGTATAGAAAGGCAGTGAATCGTTTAAAGTCTTCAAAGAAATGTGGTCTCTACCGGTGATGGAATGCCATGACAATCCACAACACCTCGCTTGTCATGGCATTCGGCCATGCCATTCCATCACCATGAGCATTCACATTTCTTTGAGGCATTTTTTCAAAGAGTTCACTGCCTTGTCTATGCTCTTATGAATAGAATTTATTGAAATTTGAGATGCTCTTATAATGTCTACGTCATAGGTGGTCATGATAAGGTTAAATTCAAATTAATAACTTGAAATTGCCTCATCAAGCTTCGCACGCACTTTTGTAATGGCTTAAAATCATAATTGAGATTTTTCAAGATCATCAAAATAAGGATGTTGCATTTCTTTTCTGCTTGAGATTCTCCTAGATGGCTCATAAATGTGCATTTTATGCAAGGGGACACCAATCAATGTTTTCTTGGTTACATACAAATACACAAAGTAAAATAAGATGATAGCATTGGCATCAACCAAACTGACATGAATACAAGTATAAATTAATAAGAACCGTTGTGCATATACTTACAAATTAATCCAATGAACCATCTGGGTCTGCTCTACTCTTTATTGTGTCAAGTATTGCCTCATGGTCAGACTCACGGACCTTCCACAAGGTCTTGTTCAAAGGTCTACCCCAATATTTGCTCAAACAAACATTGGATGCCACGACAAGGTTTGAGTAATGAAGAATCTTATGATGCATGTCAAATTCCTCAAACAACCAATGTTTAACACTCTTATGTGGGTACCTTCTCAGCCACGTTCCAATAACAACAACTAAGCCTATAGGGTATTCAATGTTTTCTCCATCTATAATTGGGGCTTCCAATTTCTTTTTTCCCTCAACTCAATGACACAAGTAATAGTTTGTACCCTCTTCGTTGTCTTCATCTACAATAACTGCATAAACATGCCCTACATTTATATGTGCGACATATCTCTTGAAATTAGTCAACATTATGAATACAGTACAAAGTAAGATAACAATATGGAATTTCAAATACTAAGAAAGTAGATATATTACCTTGTTGAACTAGATCTAATACATGGTCAAAGTCAACCGATGATTCCATCCATGTTAGTTCCAATGCCATCGGAGGGCGATACATGTGAAGTGGGCTAAGATAACTTGTCAACCATTTGTCAACCCACTCCCCTAACTCACAATCATTCCAGGCTTGCATTGTATATGAAGAACAAAAGCATGCCATCTTACGTGTATTGATACTCCATGAACCTGCATTTGAGCTAAGGAAAGAGTGCAACTCACTAAATCCTGTTAGTGTACAACAATCCTCATATGGTGCAATGTTATATCATTCATCAACCAAAACGGCGAACTGAAGACGTACCTTCATTACCTAGACCCATCGAACCATTACACCAATCGACGATTGATCTTGCATCTATCAATTGTGCACTATCTTTATACTTTAACTCTTCTCATGCTAATTCTCTTTTCATGCATGCTCCTCCACCATCATGTTCCCCCTTTCCATGTCCGGCCTCACAAAAGTTCCACATATTTTGAACACGGTAGTGAGATGCATCCCGCACAACCAAAGAGAACATGCACGCTCTTGAACTATGTTGTACGCTTATTCCAATTCATATTATACACCGACATATGATATGCCCTCTGCTTCAAATCACTGTAGAACATCTGGAAGCAACCTTGCATAAGCTCTGGAGAATGTGTGCAATCATCACTAACATAAAATTGATACTCCCTCAATACCTTACTTTGGTCCCATGTACTATCAACTACATGAATGAATGTTATATGCACAAATATTGAAACTCGTGTGGAGTTGTAATATCGCGGAATGCACCTCACGCCGTAGTCAGAGAGTGTAGTTCTCACAAATTCAACCATTGATACTTATGCTACCAAGTGGAAATGTGTCCTTTCATAGCTTTCTGAATTGTGTGTCCAAACACGGCTCTATGGGTATGCCTTGCATACTCATACACTAGATTCTTCAATGTAAACATGGACATGAACCGATATACACTAGAATCTTTTGAATAACCAACTCACACCTTTTTGCTTTAGACCCATCTTTTGTAGCATATGCCACTGTTTTATACTTCCCGAACTCTACTAGTTTTTGTCCTGCCTCATATGTGGTTTCCATATGTTGACATACTAGCATTCATTGCAAGCCACCGCAATGCTCGCATGAACCATCCAAGCATGTTGTCCTATAGAATATTTGGCCATCCTCTATTTCACATAAATTTTTTATAAGAACTTTCTTGAAGATTTTGGTGGGGCTTTTATGCCACAATCCTGCAAAACATCGTTAGTATGCAAATGTAAACATATAGAACGATAAACATCATAATGGTTAGAGAATTCAATATGTAGTTTACAGCAACAAGTAGTGCATGTGTGATTTATCTTGACATAAAAAGGTTTAATCATTTCAAAAAATCTTTGAGAAATACTAATTTAAGGATAATAATTTTGAAATTTATGAAAAAATTGGGTTTGAGTCGTATCCAAAAAATGTTTTGGACGTGGCTTACGGTTTCGACTACCGATTCTCCTTCTTACGACATCCCTTTGATTCGGAGATGGCTTTGTATTATTCTTCCAATAATCTTCAATTATTGTTCTCAATGCTTCAACAACTTTTTTATCTTTCTGTGGCAGTCTCCCCAAGAATTCCCATAATTCATTTGAATCGGTGCCCTCAATTCTTTGCTGCCTTTGAACGGCTTTTGATAAAGTTTTTCTACTAATTCCCATTTTTTCACTTGTATTTTTAATGAGGCAAGATCTCTTTGTTTGATAGCTTACCAAAGTTGATGTAATGACACGTTGGTGACATTACTATCCTTTGAGTGTGAGGTCTTACCCACACTGTCATAAGCATCCATTGTATTCTTCATAATAGTGTTTTCACTTGATGCATTCAATGTTTTCAACCCAAGAGTCTTCATGATGTTTTTGTACTTTAAACGTTGCATCATTTGAACAAATAGTTGACATCCTGCAGTCTCATTTAGCCTTTCAAAGAACATTTTCCAAATCTTATCAGCATATCCTCTACAAGTGCATTCTAGAATCTTACCTTCCATGTGCTGCAAAATATCCTCATCAATATTAATCAAAAACTTTGGCTTTCTACACAAAATTCTAGGTGGTGTTCTCTTAGGTACATACATCTCAACATTAGCAATTTCATCAATATTTAATTGAGGTGGGCTAGATTACGTACCTTCAATCGAGGGTGGAATAGAAGACATACCTTGAGGTTCATGTGGGGATGATGGCATACCTTGTTCCTCAACTCCGAGTGATGATGTACTCTCAACTTTAGATGTGGTTGATGGTGTCCAACCATACTCACTTGTGCTAGATGGTGTCCCTCCATATTCGCTTGTGCTTAATGGTGTCCCTTTGTATTCACTTGGGGTAGAGGGTGTGTCTCCAACTATGATATTTGCATCTCCCCTAGCATGACTCTTTCACATTCGTGCCCTTTGTGCTACCAATTTCTTTTCTCTTTTTGATAGTTGAGGTTCCTCTTCAACTGGCTTGTTTTCATCAATCGTTCCCAATTTCTTCTTTTCATGATATTCCCTCATCCATTTTTTATGTTTATCTTTGATGGCTTGGAGCTGATCATCTGTTAGTTTTTTCCTTTTAACAGTTCGTTTCTTTGGCATGAAGAATAATTTTACTTGTGAAAAAAGTGCTAAGTTGTCAAATTAACTAATTGAAAGCTTTGGAAGCATACACAAAGAAAGTCAATGAAAGTTGGTTTGTATAACTGTTTGACAAAATAACTCAATGATAGCTTTGGAAGCATACACAAAGAAATTCAATTGTTAAATTTAACAAAATGCCTCAAAAGAGATGTGGTTTAAAAATGTAATAGGAAAGTGTATCGAATTGTGTGATTTAAAATGTCCATTGACAATGTAAGGTTGTAACATGACAAACTGGTGTAGGAGCACCTAGGCCATGAAATTCCTTCAAAAGGATAATTTGATCAATTTGTAATGTTCAAGTAAATATGATGAGTGAAGGTCATTAAATGATGATTTTCAATGTATTTGCACCATGAAATAGGTCACTAGGTGATATTATTGAAAAGTTTCTTTTTATAACAAAAGTTGTCAATTATTGTAAAAATGTAAAATTGCACAAAAGCAGGAAAGTGGAGAGTCTTTTTTGTGGAAGGGAAAGGATAGGTTGATGAAGATGAAGAGGCAGTTATTTCAACTGATTTAGACACCTTTAAAAAGAATTGTAAGCTCGAGAAAGGCAGATCTTGTATCCCAAAAATCCATAAAAATTAATAAAAAAACCTCTGCTCAGTTATTTTGGAAAGCTTTTC
>VDFB02390684.1:0-17043 GCA_007258455.2 Sequoia sempervirens | reverse complement strand
GATGCAAAAATACCTATCTTATTGCAAGAAAAACATTTAAGAGGCAATTTTATTTCATACTTACCTTTTCCTCTCGGTACTCTTTTGACAATAAGTGCTTCCAACTCTTCTAGCTCTCTTTCTTCTTCTTCTTCAATATGTCTAATTTCATCCTCATACTTGAATGTCCTTCTAGGTGAAATTTCACCCGAATCATATCTTTGTCTAGAAGTAGTAGCCTTTAAATGTAGATTCAACTTTAGGAAGGGCATCACCAAATTAACTCAACTCAAAAGTAGTCAACTTACCAACCGATGTATCTCTGGTTATGTTTGTTACAGTCCAAATCTCTTCAATAGCACTAGCCTTGACTTTGTAGGAATCATGAAGGGATCTAAGCACTTTAGAAACAATCTCGGGATTCATCTATCTTTCCACCAAAGACATCTAATACTCACACATAAGTTCATTCATCCCATTATACACAGTTCTCATCATCACCCATTCTCAACCTTTCATATTTCCCTTTCAAACTTTGCAACTTAGCAATCTTCACATTAGCATCACCTTCATACAAGGTTTCCAAATTTTTCCAGATCTCATGAGCAGTCTTGAGATCCATAACATTTGTCATCTTAGTATTAGTCAAAGCACTCAACAAAGCTTCCTTAGCCCGAATATTATACTCAACATATGTACCATTCAGTGGAATAACATACCTATTACTTGTAATGTTCTAGTAGGGTTCACCAATGCATCTTAGATGGCACTCCATTCGAGTCTTCCACAAAGAATAATCTGTTCCATCAAATCTCAGACTATCCTTCTTGTAACTTTCCATCCTGGATCACCTTGAGCTGTTAAACTTCTTCCAAGGAACAAGCTCTGATACCAATTTTTGGCAACACAAGGGCAGACAATTGAGAGGGGGGGTGAATCAGTTGTCACATAAATTCAAAACTTATTCAACTTATTAACCTTATTCTTAGATTTGATAATTAACCATGAAAGCATAAATCATCAACACATTAGAAACACACATAACACCAAGTTTTTTTATGTGTAAACCTTGTTAGGGGAAAAACCATGGTGGAGGTTAGTCCACGAGATTATACCTTGTTAAAAGGATAGTGAAAATGAAATATGGGGAATGCACATGCATTCAGGCACACTGCCTAGACCTCATTACTCAATTACAAAGGAAGACACACTGTCTTACAAAGAGAATCAGATTACAGCCATCTGGATTTTGAACTAAGAAAATAGCATCTGCTAATGCCTGGTTACAATTCCAGTTAAGCACATGAACAACTCTTCACTCTTCTACACACTTCTTCATACTTTGCTCACTTCTTCACACTCTGCTCTACCTTCGAATGATTTGAACAATATTCACACACACACACACAGAAGTGAACCCTTTCTCACTCTTACACACTTTTTTGCATCCTTCAATTTGAATAAACAATCACTCTTATATATCTGCAACAAGAAATTACATCGCTACAAGTCGGCCACAAAGAAATAATAAAATGAATATAAATTGTCAGCCCAAAAAATTAAAGATTTACAATGTGAATCAACCAAGGTCAACCAAAACTTATTGAGGACCCAAATCAACATCTCCAACATGAAAAAATTTCAATTAATTTCTCCTCGAAGATCCACAACACGCTACAAACACTATGTCGACCAAGAACAAGAAAAACATGAACACACAAGAGAAAGTCGCCAACCATGAGCACAACGATCAATGTGGATGAGAAACAAAGATAAAGAAAAATATAGAAGCATCCATAGACATTATGAAACATCAAAGAAGCATCTGCAACAACTAAACTAACTAGAATCACATTATCTTCAATTAGGAACAACAACTAAAGAAACAAAAAAACTGTCAGAATGAAAATCTTCATAACTAGATCAAACCTTCACGTGGATGTCTAAAACTCAACATGGATAAAATAGATACACTTAGAAACAAACCCTTTAGTCCACAACATCTGATCAACAATGTACAAAACATATCGACATACTAAACTTCACTTCACCATTAACAACCTACAACTCATTTCTTTACAATTTTCTCAATATCCTTGACATATACAACTTCAAATGAATTATTGCTAATAGTGTTGACATCAATGAGAACCACATATCAACAACACAACCACAACATACAATAGGGAGGTGTTGCAAAACCTCAAGCCCTTGTTGCAATGGCTTGCTTCACACTTGCTTTACAAATTTGGTAGAGTGTTGTTGCTGCAATGGAGTGTTGAGAATGCTGGAAGTGCTAAGAAAATATGAAGGGTGATGTGAATGCTTCAAGATTGCAAAAAGAGATGAGTTGAATGAAGAATGGAAGAATTTGAAGGAGAAGAGAGAGAATCTATCATTTTTTGGGTTGGTTGGTCGAAGAGGGACATTACAAACCATTCCCAATAGGAAGTGTAACACCTCTGCCAACTTTAGATGCAGGAATTCATCAGGGATGTAAGCACACCGTGTGGATGTCTGCATGCCATGCAGGCATCCTCGACAAATATTCTTCTATTGACACAATAGACAGACACCAGGTGGAAGGAAGTTAGCTTGCTAATGTGGAATTTTGACTTTGGATTTGGTTTTCTAAGGTGAGGATGTACAAAAGGGAAATTTACGTAAGGGGTGTAAATTTTATCCTATACATTTTTCCCCCACTTTAGCGAGCATGAATACTAATGAGTGCTTTGTAAAGTAGATCAAGAGTGAATATAGATTTGCAAGGAGGCAACCCCCAAGATTTCTACATGAAGGAAGCCCCGAGAAGTAAGCACTACATAGGCTCGTAGACCTACAAGGAAAGTGTCCTCCAAGATCTCTCACATGAAGGAGACCCAAAAAAAAGTGCCCTACAGGCCTGCAAACTTGTAGCGAAGGTGTCCTCCAAGATCTTTCACATTAAGGAAACCCAAAACAAGTGCCCTACAGGCTTGCAGACTAGCACGAAAGGTGTCCTCCAATATCTCTCACATGAAGGAAATCTAGAATGCCCTACAAACTCGTAGATTTGCAGAGGAGAGACCCCCAAGATCTCTCACATGGAGGAAGCTCAAAAGAAGTTCCCTATAGGCCCACAAACTTGTAGGGAGGTATCCCCCAAGATCTCTCACATGGAGGAAACCCAAGGAAGGGAGACTTCGTAGAGTTGGAAAGTGGCTTTACAAGCTCATCTGCAAAGTGACATGTTTACCCACAAATAAAATATGTTTGAAGGTGGCCACGCAGGAAAGTAAGTGGACAGTCACATAGACCATCAATATCTTGGAAAATTTTCAAAGGGGTCCCTTGAGAACCTGGTGTGAAGAAAAGCGTCTACTCAAAGGACACACTATTTGAAAGTGTGGAAGAGATGTTTCTTTCTCAAATCAATTCTTCATCAAGGAATCCTTTCAAAAGATGTTCACTTCATCAAGGAATTCGAAAGGAAGAAAATTCCCTTTTGTGAGGGGAAGGTTGGAGCTACTCCCACCTTGAAGGAAAGGTCTCCAGTTATTTCTTTGTGAACCCATGATGAAGGAAACATGTTCCATTATGGTTTCAAGTCAAGTAATTGATTCTTTGAAAATTTTTACGAAAATTCTCAATAAAATATTTGTTGGAAATAAATACATTTTTTGAGAATTAGAGTGTCATAGAAATGGAATTGTCACACATGAAAGGGACAACTCAAGCAAAGAAGAGAGAAAGATAAGAAAAGAGTGAAAAAGAGAGAAACAAGATAACAAATAAGAGACACAGGGGTGATCTAATTTTTCAGGGTCAAAGCTACTCATAATTATTTATAAGTATAATAATAGTATATAAAATGAATTATCATCAACCCCCTACTATATCCGACCATGTGAAGAATACACGAGAAGACAAAGTAAAACTAAAAAAATGGGTCAATATGGGAGGGGAGCCTAAATGCCCCCCAACGCTTTGCATTGTCCCCAATTTTTCTGAAATTCAATCAAAAACATGGAAGAATGATGATACAAATAGAAGAAGGTTTATGACACAAAAACCACTCCTATATCCAAGCACCAACAAGGGTGACAAGGGTCATCCAGGAACACATAACACAATCACGAGGGAACACATTACAACACACACACATCTAATCTAAAGATAAAGAAGAGGCCTCCCCCAAACACTAATCAACCAAGAGGTCATCTGCTTCCCACTCTAGATCATCGTAGGGGGAATGAGGATGAACTTGTAGTGGTGGGATGTTAAGTGGAGGAGCTTACGACCCTCTCGTAACAAGGGCTAAGGAAGAAGACCCTACAAGGTCTCCTCCACTAGGCTCTTGTGGAGCTATGGTCAACGATTTCATGAAAAATTGTTGACAAGGCCAAAACTTCATCCAAAGAGTTAAACATGCACTTCGTTGGAGTTCCATGTCGTACCTCAATGGACAAGGAAGGTTGTACCTGAGGTTCACCACTAGGCACAAGTGACTCGAGCGGTGACGAACTCGGGGAAGCCAAGACCTGGTTCCATTACTAAAATAATAATTCAATGCAAGACCACCTTCAGAGAAGGTGGGCTCTCTTACATCCCTCCATTGTTGAAGGACCACCTCCACCTTCTATTCCATTGGGGGATGTGAAATCCCCATAGAAGAGGCAAGAGGTGCAGAGGAAGAGGAGGAGGAGAAAATTGTAGCAGATACCACCGAAGTGTTCCGCATATCTATGGGTTTTGGGAAAGGAGGGACATCTAGTAGGGACATCAACAAGGGTAGCTCCACTGAAGGAGTGATGAGCACCTACACCTTTTTGGGGTTAGGTGCATTCGTACTCACAATAGAAGCCAAAAGTGAGACTAAACTAGATTGAACGAAAGTAGAGGGAGGAGAGAGGAGGACGTAGGAGGTCCTGAAATAGGGATAGTCATCTCTTCTTCCTTTCTTTGTAAGGAAGCCTACTTAGCCACGAGAGACTTTTTCTGGTGCTTGTGCTCACATGCAAGGCAGTTTCTATGACTCTTCGAGCTAGAGATCAAAGATTGTAAAGGAACAAAAGGCTCCTGCTCAACCATGGGAGTGTCCATCACAACTATTTCCAATAGAGGGACAAGCTCTTGGATGGGAGTAGGAGGAGCAAGTTGAGAAGCGATGAGGGGAATCTCACAAAAGTTCCGTTCACTAGCTAACTCCAAATGGACGTCCACCTACACACAAGAAAGAGGGGAAATTTTTTGGGGTTGTATAGGGACCTGCCTTAGTCAGACCCTCGTTTTGGTGTTTCCACCTCCACGGACATCTAAGTAGTAATGATAGGAAAATGTATGATAAAGAAGTAAAGAAAGGAAGCACACGAATAAAACTACAAAATAGTATATAGCTACTCAATCAAATCATAAAGGAGAGGAGCAAAACGTTACCACCTCCACCAAGAGCTTACTAGCCAATGATGGAGAAAGAAGGCTTGAACAATCACCACAACCTCAACTGCGATGAAGGGAGGTGTTGCAAAGCCTCAATCCCCTACTACAATGGATTGCTTCACACTTGCTTTACAAAGTTGATGGAGTGTTGTTGCTGCAATGGAGTGTTGAGAATTCTAGAAGTGCTAAGAAACTATGAAGAAGGGTGAAGTGAATGCTCGAGGATTGCAAAAAGAGATGAGTTGAATCAAGAATGGAAGAATTTGAAAGAGAATAGAGAGAATCTATCATTTTTGGGTTTGGTTGGTCAAAGAGGGTTGTTACAAACCATTCCCAATAGGAAGTGTAATGCCTTTTCCAACTTTAGATGCAGGAATCTGTCAGGGACATAAGCATGCCACACAAAAGTATGTGTGCCATGTGGGCATCCCTGAAAAATATTCTTCTACCGACACAACATATAGATGCCAAGTGGAAGGAATTCATCTTGCTAATGTGGAATTTTGACTTTGGATTTGGTTTTATAAGGTGAGGATGTACAAAAGGGGAATTTGCATAAGGGGTGTAAGTTCATTCCTATACACAAGGATCAATCTATGTATTTTCACCGGTAGAGCCCCAAGTCTTCTACAAAATTTTCATAGAATCCACGAGGAACCAAAGTTGGCTAGGGAATCCGCCACCTAATTTCCCTCATGAAAGGTGTGAGTCAAAAACTTCCTTTGAGATAAAAAAATTTATGTCTAAAAGGATATCCCTGATGCTCCATCCTTGATAACAAAAATGATTAACAAAGTCAATCACTGTCATAGAGTCACCTTCTATGTGTAATTTTTTATGCCCATAGTGACAACTAACTCCATGCCCTTGAGTAGTGCCCATGCCTCCGCTGTCATAGAAGAATGTATACCAATACCAACAAAAAAGTTTCCCTTACAATCCCTGATTATGCCACCAATGCTAGCCATACTTGGGTTCCCTTTAGCCGCACCATCAAAATTCAGTTTGAACCAACCATCGCCCTGGGGGTTCTAGTCCTTGTTTCTTCTAGCCAAGGACTTAGAGTTATCAAAGTAGTTGACCTCCAGGTTTTTGTTCCATGATTTTTCCATCTTGATCTCCCATTCAATAGGGGATTTTTTTGGGGGTTTCCAAGTGTATAGAGAGATATTCTTAGAAAAAAGTTTGAACCTAATTCGAAAAACTTCCTTGGGGTTTTTCTCAGTATCTCTGAAGATTTGATTGTTCCTCTCTTTCCATAAGCACCAACAAATGATGGGGGGGTTTGACTCTATATCTCTTTGGGGAGAGGGTGTTGGAAGGGGCCAGACCATCCTTCAATAAAATATTTTAAGTCCCTATTCAGGGTCCAATGAGTCTCCAATTTTCCAAAAGCCAAATTCCAAACTTCAACAACAAACGAATAGTGTAGTAACAGGTGATCAACCGACTCTTCATTACTTTTGCATAACATGCATCTATTCGAGATCTGGAAACCCCTTTTCCTTAAATTATCCAAAGTTAGAATTCTATTGTGACATACCATCCATCAGAAGAAATTTATTTTTGGTGTCAAGTGTCTGTTCCAAATCTGTTTCCATAGTCTACTCAGAATACCCTTTTCTGATAGCAAACTGTAAGCCAACTTGACAGAAAGATTTCCCTTGCATTTCTTAGTCCAGAAGAACTCATCTTCAATATTCAGTATAGGAATTCTGGTTAGGGAGAGGATGTATCATAATAATTTAGCCAACAGTTTCAAATCTGAGGAAAGGGGGAAACATAATCCTAAATATTTCCATTTATTGAATCCTTGTGGACCATGAAGGTAATCACAAACATTCCTACTAAAGTATAGATGTGCAGGCTCCATTAGATTCTTGAGATCAGATAAGGACAAGTTAAATTAGAACAGCTAGGGGTATTCCTAGAAATGAATGTTGCTACCATTTCCAAGTTTCCATCTTAGCCTAGAGTGTAGCATCTTCTTCATCCTGCAAATATTATTCCAAGCCAAAGACCATTCGAGATGTACCTGATTAGGGGGTGGTTGCTTAGGTACTTTGCATTCATAATCCTACACCGGTCTTTTTTTTTTGAACTAATCCCACCTCAAGCAAGAATTTTTTGGTAGATTGGACTTTCCTAATACCAAGAACTCCTCCAAATTTTGGAAGGAAAACCTTATCCCAAGTGACCAGTGATATCTTCTTTTTTTCCTTTGTACCAAACCATAGGAAGTTTCTTTGGATTTTTTCAAAACTTTCAACGATGTAACTAGGAATTTTAAACATGGAAAGGAAGTACACCAGAATCCATTGAAGGGAAGCATTAAGGGGTTGCATCTTACTAGCATGACTAAGGATTGAACCTTTCCACCAAGCCAGCTTCCTTTGAATCCTCTGAAGGATAGTATTCCAGAAAGTGGGAGTGACTTCCTTAATAGTGAGAGGGAGACCCAAATACACTGAAGGAAAGGAGGTAATCACACAGCCCAAAACAACGATCACATGATCCTGGAGGGCAAGAGTTCTATTAAAGAAATAGATCATACTCTTATTATAATTTATATATTGACCTGAGCAAGCTACATAGATTTTGAGGAAACTTTTCCATTTCCTTGCTTTCACAACCAAAGCTTTCTCGAATAGAATGGTATCATCCACAAACTGTTGAATGACAGTCAGATCTAAAGTGGTGGCCGGTTTAACACCTTTAATATAGTCCTCTGACAACTTTCTAGCAACATTCCTACTCAGCACATCGACAACAATTATGAACAAATAAGGAGATAGGGGGTCACCTTGTCTTTACCTCACCCAAAAACAAAGAAACCATGGGGGACCCCATTGACTAGAATGGAATAATTCATAGTAGTAATGCATTCTAACATGATGTTGATCACCCTCTGATTGAAACCAAACTTATCTAAGACTTTAGGAATAAATTCCCATAGGAATTTATCATAATCTTTTGAGATGTTGAGCTTAAATGCCATACCAGCACTGTTGCATGGTCCATAGAATGCAAAATTTCATGAGTGGAAATAGTAGCACCATGATATGGCATCCTAGAACAAAGCCTTTTTGGCTTGGGCTAATCATTTTCTAGATGGGGTTTCAAGTGGTTCACTAATATTTTGGAGATCTTATAAAAAGTATTACAAAGGCTAATGGGTCAAAAGTCAGCCATGGTCTATGACTCCTCAATTTTCAAAATAAGGACAAGAAAGGTGTGGTTCAACTATTTGAGAAGTTTTCTAGAAGTGAAGAAATCCCTAGCCACCAGAGTTAAATCTTCCCCCACAATGTCCCAAAAAATTTGGAAGAAATCTAGGAGGGAACCTGTCAGGTCTCAGGGCCTTGTACGCCTCCATACTGAACACACCAACTCAAAATTCCTCAGGAGTAATAGTGCCTAGAATTGTATCGTTATCCTCCCAGGTTATAGAAGAAGGAAGGGGTTCCAACAACAAGTCATCCATAGCTAGATTATGAGCCTCAATAGGAGTTGATAGAGCATGTTGGAAATGACTAGAAGCCAGTAGGACAATCTGGGTAGGGGTAGTAATAACATCCCCTAACTCATTTTTCAATTTTTTTATCTAATTCCTTTTCCTATTCTTGAGGGATGAAACATGGAAAAAAGAGGTGTTCCAGTCACCCTTAGTCAACCATTGAATTCTAGACTTTTGCTTCCAGAAAATCTCTTCTTTTTTCAAAGTTTTTTCCCATTCCATGTGTTCATCCCTTTCCTCTTGACATGTATGAACACTGTTATCCCCTTCCTCCATCCTCTTTTGTGTCATCATAAGATTATCAACTAGAACTTTTTTTCTGATGAAAAACATCCTCAAACACCTGCTTGTTCCACCCTGTAACCATATTTTTTATATACTTGAGTCTATGGAAGATCCTAAACATGGGGGAGCCATGTACATGGGTGTTACACCAAGCAGGGATCTTATTCCTGAAATCCAAATGGGAATTCCACATGATCTCAGAATGGAAAAGGAACGAACCCACAACAGATTGTTCCATCAAGTCCAATAGTAGAGGATTATGGTGTGAAACAGTCTAGGGAAAAGCCTACAAAATAGAGTTAAGTAAGGCTGTCCAATTAGGAGAGAAGAGGAATCTATCAAGATGGACCTAGACCAAACCATCCCCCAAACACCTATTAGTTCAGGTCAAAGTCTTACCTTGCAAATCAAAGTCCACCATACTAACATTATTTAAGAAATCAGCCAGATCAACCATGCTATCTGAATAATCAATTTGACCCCCACACTTCTCTGTGGGGTATAGGGGAGAGTTGAAGTCACTAGCCACCAGCCATCTGGCCCCCCTATTGCTCTGTATACAATTAGTTATTTCTTTCTAGAGAGATTTTATTGTATTCCTTAAATTGGGGGCATATATGTTAATCATAAACCAAGAACCCCCACACTATTCTTGCATTGGAAGAATTTAGTTCTAGTTATCTTATTAAGATTCCACTTCAATGAAAACCCACTCGAAGCCCCATTCACATCACTATAAGAAAAAAGGGCATTCGACCAAATATACCTAGCTATGGGTTCAAAGTTTGTTTTTTTCATCTTGGTTTCTTGTAACAACAAAACATCAATCTTGTGTTCCAGCACATAATTCTTTAGGGCCAACTACTTGTGGGGGATATTTAACCCTCTCACATTCCATGATAGGAATTTCATTTAGGTACTTTCTTTGAGGACACTTCCAATGTCCTATGTTTATCAATAGTGATCTCTTTTGTTGTCTCTCTAGTCTTGGTCTGCCTCTAGTTGGATCTACTAGGTTTGGAATCTCCTCCCACATCTACTTTAGTTAATTTACCCTTCCTCTTAGGGGTTGAATAAAACCCTTCTTTCGTGGTTTGAACTTGAGGCATAGTTTGTCCAAGACCAGGCATCTCCTTAGTCACTCCCTCATCCCGTAACTCACCTTCCTCAAAATCCTTAATCAGATTAGGGGATTGAACCTTCTCCATTTCAACCAAAGGCACCACAATCTCCTTAGTACAAGGTAATAGGGGGGACTTGCATTCTAGGAAATTGTTGGGAGAAGACCCACTTAGCGCTGAAGCATAATCAATAAAAACTAATTCTACAAACTAAAACTCTAGGACTACTAGATCAACAAGCCCAGCCTTCACCAGGGAATCAATAATCTTAAGTATATTAGACTCAAAGGGGTAGTTGTTAGTGAGGTCATCCACAGATGGTTCACTAGGGCTAGGGTTATGTTTTACCATGAAATTATAGTCTGATATAAGGTGACCTAATTTATCACTTTTTTGGCAATAAATCATAGCATTTTCATAGCATACCTGTTGAGTCTAGGACCCAAATTTGGAACTAAGCTTCACAAAATTGGGTAAGGTCTTATTAATATCAATGTTGACATAGAAACATACAAACACTAACCTGGATTTTGATTTGGTAACAGAGTATGAGGTGATGAAATGACCCAATGAATCACCAATACTTTTGATTAAAAAATCATCCTAGTACTCTAGGGGTAGTCCTAGAAGACACACCCACATAGGAGCTGACTTGTTGAGATCGATAGCAGGGTCAAATCTCATTTTCTAGCAGCACAAAGATAAACCATGTTTCTCATAAACCCAGGGACCCAAAGAGAGCACCGAAATGAAATCCTCTACAGTTGTGAATTTGGAAAGGAAGAGTCCACCAGCCATGGCACAAACATCCACACTACCCTTTAGATGCCATTTTGTAGTTTCCCATCTTCCAACCATATCAATAGTAGGGCGAAAGGAGAATAATTTTCCCACCACTGCATTTTTCATGGATGGAATAATCTCATCGCTAATAGTTTTAGGGATAGAGAAATCAGTACCCAAGACTGAGATCTCCACCTTAGGGATAAGATTGGAGGTCTTAGCCACTGGAATTGAGTTAGTCAACACCTTCTTCCACCCCTTAAAACCCGAGGTGACAAAGATCATTGTCACATCTACAGTAGGAAAACTAGGAATCCCAGGGTCACCAGCAACATACAACAAATGAGTGACCCCCGAGGTTGTCAAAGCAACATGTGTCATTGCAAGAATCTGGTCAGAAGAGGAAAGGGGAGAGGAACCATTGGGTACCCCCGAAGCAGAGTCTACCATGCACATAGACGATTCAAAGTAGAGGAGCAGGATAGAAGAGTAGGAGAAAAAATAAAGTCCAACATAGCTTCTTGTGTATATATCAAAATCCAATTTTTTTTGGTGAAACAAGAACATCAATACAAAGGGAAATAATATTTTTTGAATTTTTGTACAATATCTTACTATTTTTCAACCTCTTTAGAATGAAGAGCTTGATATTTGGAGAATAACCTATGTTCAATAAAAATTGAAAATTAAATACATGATAAAATTAAAACATATCAAAACTATACTTGTTGGAAAGCTCGTTTCGAGTGCTACAATCTTGTAAAATATCTTGTCCAATTAAGCTCATCTAAAGGTCCAACTCGAGCTTTGAAACTGAATTTTCTAGTGAAATTTTGATGCAGATGCCAAAATTTCCTAGCTAAGGACCTTCGGTCGAAGATTTTACCTTCGACCAAAGGTCCTTATGCTTGAAATAAAAAAAACTATTATTTTATTTTCTTCGCTCGAAGGTGGCACAATAAAATAATATTTATTTTAATTTAGTGGCTGACCTTCGACCGAAGGCTAAGTTAGCTGAAATTTTCAAATAATATGTCTATTAGAATTACACATGTATATATACAAGATCAATTTTTGGATTTAGTATAAAAAAATAAAGGAAAATTCACAAGGTGTCTTCAAAAGGTCATTTTTTTCCATTACAAATTTGGAATGTCAAATTGGCAAAGAATTATCAAGATCATATTTTACAAGTTGAGGAAGATGGGAAACCCAAAGAATAGGAAAAATCTTGGTGCACGTCATCATTTCGAAGAAAAGAAAAAATAATTGCGTGAATGGAGGCAAATATATCAAGCTAAAAAATCTCAAACATAAGGTATGTATATTTTATATTATTAATTATAATTGTTTTCAATTAAATCATGCTCTAGATAAGATTAGGATCAATAAGATAAAATTGTATTTGAACAATTAGAGTACATAGGTTTTATCTTTGTTTTATGCTCAAGGTTCCTTCTACAACTAAATGGAAATAGATCAAGGCTACCTCTAGTGCCTTATGAAGAATTTTTCCTATAAATTTAAAATTTTGACATTTCTAGCAAGATGAAGGTACCTGAGAGAGCTACTTTCAACTATATAGTGAGTTTTCATTGCACTTTACCTCTTGAGAATTTCTTATTTTATTTTAAGTTAGGCCTCCTCCCACTTTTTGATCAAGGTAGTTATATAGTTATTGATAGATTTGGCATCTATACATTATTGATCTTCTTCATCCAATAACTCATAAGACCCTATGATGTATCAAGTGCATTTTATATCCAAGATTCTTATAGTTATTTGTATCTCAATTTAAATATTGGTGGGGAGTTGTAATAAATTTCTTTCCAAGGGCACCTAATGCCTACTCAAGGATATAACTACTTCTCCTACAAATCAAACTTGTGACCATATCCTCCAATTAATCTAATAGTTCACATGTGAAAATTTTACTTTGTTGAAAAAGTAAGAATATTGACCTCCTTAGTAACTGTTTTAGATGACACAACACACTCAAAAAAGCTATAAAGGAATTTGGTGAAATATGCATGTATAATTTCCCTAGGATCTAAGAGAATTTTAGTTTGATCTCTAATAGATATCCATGTAGTCATAAATTGGTCTTCATTTTTTCTTGTCTTCTTTCTCTCCTTTTGAGCTCTAGTTTTTGTATAAATAATCTAGAGAAATAAGACTTGTTTCTTAATTCTGTTCATCTCAAGTAACACTAATTTTTTAAAATAAAGAAAGCATTAGGTAGTTTCTTAATTTCGTTCATCACTTTCCAATTTCTAGGTCCATAAGTTATGTTTTTCCTATTTTTGTTCTTAAATTCCCTAATTTTATTTCTAGATTGTGTCTTTAGTTAGGAAACTCTTTCAAGTTAGTTATTTTAGGTTAGGCTCTAGTCCAATTTGCTTAGTTAGGTTATTTTTAGGTTGTAGATTGTGTCTTTAGGAACTTAGGTTATTAAATTAGTTAATGATATGCATTGATTATATTTATTCATGATGTTAACCCCAATTAAATTATGTTTAATGTATATTCAAATTAATAATATCAATTATTGGTCATTGTAATGCACTATTGTGAATGATTGTGTGAATTAAGAATTATTCATGCATTATTAAAATTATGATTTGAAAGCATATATTGAATATGATGAAATTTAGATCATGTAGTTTTTAGATGATATGGTTGTTAATTTTGATTTGAATAATTTCACTATGTTGATCAATATTGAGTAATCTAGTATGTGATGTTAGGCACCCTTATTTTTATGTTTAATATATATATTCATTAACTATAGTAATAATATTAATTATTGGTTGAACAACAATTTTCTATTGTTCAAATGATCAAGTGTGAATTAAGAAATATTCCACATGTGCATGTTATTAAAATTATGACATGAGCATATTGAATATGATGCAGTTGAGATCGTGTAGTGTTTAGATGATAGGATTGTTAATTTTGATTCATAATTTTACTATGTTGATATTCAGTAATTTATTATTTGATATTACATGTGCCCTTATTTATATGTTTATGACAAGGATATATTTATCTAACCTATTTTGTTTCAGTTCTATGAATTTTGAAATGTGTGTCAAAAGCAATGTAATTTACAAGAGGAAAATTAGTTCTAGGATGTGTACACTTTTGTCTCTATTATTAACTTTAAGTTCCTAATTATTAATATACTTTCTCATTCTCAAAGTCCATAATCACTTTGATGCACTTTAGATGGAAATAGTTTAAAATAATCTATTTTATATATTCTAAAATCTTCTCTTTTATACATGATATGTGTACAATGACTCAAAAAATAGAAAGTGGAGTAGAGGTCCCTGAGCCAAATTTAGTTACTAGAGACGAGGGGGATGAAGTAGCCATGGTTGATGGTATAGAGGAGACCCAAGCTACACAAATAATTGATGTTAGAGAGGCGGCCCATACATAATTTGATGTTGGACAAGGGTCGGGATCGCTTCCTTCTTCCAATATTCATACTATGCATCTAATTAAAAAGGTGAAGAAAAAAAATTATTACAAAAATATAGATCATTTACTTGAATTGGATATTGAGAAATTAAAATTTTATACTGAACAACCTCGTGCCACTACTAAGAGGGAATTCACAAGAACTTCAAAGGAAATAATTGAGACTTATTTCAACAGTCATGATACACTTGGTCAAGCCTAATTGTTATCAAAATTAATTCTTCATGGTGAATAAAAAGAACCATTAGTATTGGTGGGTGTAAATTTCACAAAAAAAGAGGAAAAGACAAGGCCTAAAAGACTTAAATGTTATTGAAAATGTTCAAAAAGGTTTGGGTTCTATTGGGAAACAATTTTGATCAGTGGATAAGAGAATTTCAAGAAGAGTGATGTTGACATCTATTGTAAGTCCACAAATGACAAGAAAGTATCAACTCTCTTCAATTTCAATTGAAATTGGCGTAAGTAGAAGGAGACTAACAAGATATGTGAAAAGGAGAAAGGTTTTGGATGATACTATTGTAGATGTGAAGGGATTCTCATTCTGACAAGATTGAAGTTGATGTTAGGAGCTTGATCTCAAGTTTTTGGCATGATCATACTCATCCCTCATCAAATAAAAGAGATAGTATAATATAGGATCAAACCTGGTCCAAACAATTTTCAACTGCATACAAACAATTGGTTAGACATAACACAACATGGGATGTATATGATGTTTTGTGATGAAAATACTCATATAAAGATTGGAAAAGTAATGTTTCAAATGTTAAGGCCACATTATGTTAGAGTAAACAATTTTTTTGAAACTTGTTGTTGTTGTTGTTGTTATCATATTGAATTTGATCTTTACTATCAGGTGTTTCAAAATATTAGAGAAGAAAGTGATGGTTCTCAAACACACCTCCTAAATGGGTAAGTAAAATCATAACATCCATCTTATGTGATAAATTTGATGATGATGTAGATGGACCTCCAATGAAATGCATAAAAGGAATTTGTGAAACATATGGAAATATAGCTAAAATTCCTTTGACAAAATAAAATATTGGCATGCCAAAGATGGTAAATTTCAAGAGTTACAAGTACATAAGTTTGAAAAGAAAATTGGGAAAGAATCCACAAGGTTAGATTATGTAGAAGAGGAAGTAACTATTGGAACATTTATGGATTTTTTTTGTAAATTGATACAACTGTATATACATCATTCATTTTATGCTAAGTGGCAAGAAAAATAATATTTGTTATTAAGAGATACTTTCCCAGTTGGAACAGCTTTATCAGTAGTCGACTTTTTAGAAAATTACTCTTTTACCCATCAAATGGAGATTCAAACATAACAATATTCAGAGCAGGTCACTATTATGGTGCATGTTTGTTATCAACATGCACAATTGGATTTGGATGATGTTGAAAATACATATTAAAAATGAGTCATCAAGAAATAATATTAGTTTTATATTAGTGATGATAAAGAGTATGACACTTTTTTTCCAACATTTATTTAATAAGTTTTTTGAAGATTTGGAAAGAAGAGGTTTGAAGATTGAACAAAATTTTGTATGGTCTGATAGGTGTGCATTGAATGCACTATGTAGATATCATCGAAACGATAATATACCACATGTTGGGAGTTTCTTTGAGAGTGACCATGGAAAGGGTGAACATGACGATGCATGAGCTTGCATCAAATGTGCACTAAGAAAACATCAAATGAATTATGAGGGAGAGAATATAAATGATGCACATGATGTTGTAGAATGGTGTAAGAAACAATTTGCAAGTGATGTCAACACATCTTCAACTACAGGAACAATGGATGTCCAAATAAAGTGTTTTGGGAGATTTTAGGTATGTTTAAACTTATTGTTTGAATTTTTTTTTGAACTTGTTTAAATTATTTAAATTTATTTTAAATTTATATAATTTTTGTAGGAGTGAATAGAAGAATATTGCATGGATGCAAGAGGGTAGAAAAAACAAGATCTTTGCATTGTTTGATGAGTACAGATAGACACATACGGACATTGTATACTAGAGACTACTCTTTTTTTTGTTATGAATATATTTTGGGATGCTATGATAGTTGTAACAACCAAAAATGTGGATATGTTGTTGAATGGAATTTGGTGCCACTAGTTGTTATTGACACATACAATGAAGATGAAGAAATATTTGAAGATATTCCTTTGATTTCAACTGATTATGACCATATTTTAGGATCGATTAAAAATAGAAAGCGTGTGCATGTATATATATACAAATTTGAACATGCATTTAAGTTTGTAACTTTGTCAAGATCAATTTATAAATTATAATATTTTTTAATTTAGATAGAAATTTTAATTATAATTTGTTTATATAAATTGATTTTTTTTTACAATTAAAGATTGGTTTTAAATTTTTTAAAATTGAATGTACATGTTGTACATATACATGTACATATAGGAGATG